>APFE031654034.1:101325-151499 GCA_000404065.3 Pinus taeda
CACTTTTTTGAAGGAGAAGGGCATGTTGGGTCCCTATAATACTAGTGATTACCCCATTACTATTGTAGTTGCATACCTTATTAATATTGTTGTGCCCCTATTGTCCCCATATTGTTCTTACTGTGCCCCATAGAATCCCTCTATTGTTATTTTTGTGGCTTTATATTATTATTGTTAGGTCGGCTGGGTTATATTGTGACTACTTAGACTCCTACATATAGAAAGGAGGTTTTTTCATTTGTATCATCCAAGAATTGTTCATTTATGTAATGTAAAGGAGGTTGCCCCCTTCAAGAGGTTGAATTCTAAGGCGTTGATCTATCTTTTATATCTTTTTGTGAGCTTGTTGCAAATGTTAATGTGAAATGCTTTCTTTATGCTGCAAATGTCTATCTAACACATAGTTTGCTAATGAACCAGTGAATGTGTTTAAGTTCTTGGAAATGTGTTGATATTGAATGGAATCAAACTTCCTTTCCAAAATCTTGACTCTTAGGAACATGTGATACATGGCTAGGTTCCGAACGGAATAAACACCAGTAAGCTGTAGAATGACGAGCTATGAATCTAGCCTGACAACGAGTCGGTGTATGCCATGTGAAATGGCATCAGAGAGAAGTTCAATCAACGTGCTATACTCAATGATGTTGTTTGTTGATCAACTAATACATATCCCCCTGAAACTCACTAACTCACCGCTTGGAGCGAAAATGGCTTAGGCCACAGAGGACAGGTTCCGCATACTACGACTAGCTCCGTCAACATACCCAACAAATGGTTGCAAAAAGTCTAACATCTGCAACAAAAGTGAAGCGGATTACCTAAAAAAAATGAAAACTCTAAAAGAAAACAAAAATGCAACAAAAGCATATATACAATAAGCGCACTACAATTAATCAAGCATAGTAACGTTTAAGATACAACCTGTTTCGGGGCTGCGATAGTGGAATCCCATCATAATCAACCAGCTCGTAGGCTCCTTTTGTTAATAATCATTTAACAATCTAGGGGCCATCTGTAGTGGTTTGAACTTACCTGCTCCCAATTTGTCAGAGTCTTGATCATAAAGTAAGACCAGGTCATCTTCTGAGAAGACAAAAGGCTTGACATTTTTGTCATATTGGGCCTTGACGAGTTTCTTATGTGCTTCGCTAGCTAGTGCGGCATCACGACGGGTTTCATCCAGGTGGATTAGTTCCAAGAAATGAACCTCCTCTTCAGAAGTTTCAGGAAGAAGATCTATTGCGAGTCTGAGGGATGAGATTTTGTACTGAATTTGTAAGACAACTTCCAGACCATACACGAACTAAAAGGGCATAAATCTGGTCGTGTTTCTCACCGAAGTCCTATATGCCCACAAGGCTAAGTATAGGATTAAATGCCAATTCCGTTTGTGGACTCAAATCATCCTCTGTAGCATGCGCTTAAGGACTTTGTTGATTGCCTCAACCTATCCATTAGCTTGCGGATAATATGGAGTAGAACTATTGTGGGACAGTCCTAATTTGGCAGTCAATTCAACCATCATTTGATTGTGGAAATGCGACCCATGATCTGTGACTATGGCCTGTGGAACACCAAATCTAGAGACTACATGATTAAAAAAGAAAAGAGCAGCCATTTCACCGCTGTTGTTTAATGTAGGCATCGCCTCGGCCCATTTTGTAAAATAGTCAACGACGACTATAATATACCCATGCCCCCCGGCTGAGGTGGGGTTACATGTCATGAAATCAATGCCCCATTTAGCGAATGGACCAACAAAAACTACTGGATGCAGAGGTGTTGGTGGTAATCTTGTTTTACAATAAAAAATCTGACAAGCATGGCAACTGCTGACTACAGTTATGCAATCTCTGAATATGGTGGGATAGAAGTAACCTGCTCGTAAGATCTTTTGTGCGGTAGCGTAACCAGATAGGTGCCCCTTGTAAGCACCTGAATGATAATCATTCAATACTTTTTCGGCCTCCTCATGCATGAGGCACCTTTGTAGAAATGTATCGACACCACGATGGTAAAGCATATTGCCAATGATTAGGTAATCTTTGGCTTGGTATCGAGTACGTTGCTATTCAGAGCAAGAGGTGTTAGGCCTAAAAGTTTGGGTTTGGAGATAGACCAGTATATCTCTGTACCACAGATTGCTTGACAATATCATAAACGGAGTCTCATCCACGATTGATGCTTTAGATGTTAAATCGTTGGAGAATGATGGAAGGTCACAAAGTAACTCTGTGAAGACAAGAGACTTTGATTTGGATTTGGTGAATTCCAGATCAAACTCTTGCAAAATGGCTATCCATTTGGAATATTTTCCCCCTAGTAATTAACGCGACAAAATGTAGGTCATAGGGTTGATATCTGACACAACGATAGTCTTACGAAAGATAATACAGTGTCGAAATCTCTCTACTGCTTGAACGGCTGCTAAAGCCAGCTTTTCAAAATAAGAGTACTTGCTTTTTGTATCATTAAGGTTGCGACTTGAATAATATATAGGATGTTCTATTCCATTATCTTCTTGCACTAAAACCATGGCGATGGTCGTATCTGCAGTGGTGAGATACAGGTTAAAGTCTTTTTGATAGTTAGGAGCATACATTAATGATGATTTTATTAGGGAACCTTTTAAAGCATCAAAGGAAGCTTGCGCAACTTGATCCGAGTGGAAGGGTACTCCTTTTTTCAATAGATGCGTATAACCTTTAGCGAGCTCGGCATAATGTGGAATGAACCTCCTCAGAAAGTTAGCTTTCTCTTGGAGTTTTTGAATCTGAAGAAAATTTGAAGGTGGAGGCATGTTAAGGATTGCCTAAACCTTAAATGGGTCGAATCGAATTCCGTCCTTAAAAACTACAAAACCATGTAATCGACCAGAACCAACACAAAACACACACTTGTGTGGATTGAGTCGTATCTTGTAGTGTCAGCAACGTAGAAATATGGCTCTCAAATGCTGCAGATGATCAGTCCGCTTTCACGAATGAGCTAGTAGATCGTCAAGATATGGTTGAATGATGTGCTTGATGTCATGGAAGGCGTAGTTCATTGCCCTATGAAAAGTTGCCCCTGCGTTCTTCAAAACGAAAGGTAATTTACAATATGCGAATGTGCCCCATGAACATATAAATGCAGTCTTTGACTGGTGCTGTGGGCGGATATTGATTTGATTGTATCCGGAAAATCCATCCATAAACGAAAAGATTTCACATCCAACACATTCATCAACTATCTGGTTGATGAAGGGTGTAGGATAGTTGTCCTTTGGACACACTTGATTAACATCCCTATAATCGACGCACACTCTAATCATTCCTTGCTTTTTCATCACAGGACCAATATTTGATACCCAATCAGTGAGAAGAATAGGGTAAATGAAACTAGCATGCAAAAGTTTTTCAACTTCTGCCTTAACGGCAGCGGATTTCTTCGGATGGACCAGTCAAAGCCGTTGTCGTACTGGTTTGACATTTGGATACATCTTGATATCATGTTCCACAGTTCTCGAGTCAATGCCTGGCATTTCTTCATATGACCATGCAAAGACATCTTTGAATTCACGAAAGAGAGCACAATAAATTTGAACAAAATTTGCCAACATGAATATTCTCTATGACATTAGGTTTGGTAGAAATGTTAATGGCGATAGTTTCTTCAATATTGGACAAATTTCACTCGGAATCCACTGTATTTATAGTATTTGATAGAAAATCGAAAACTGAAGGATGATTAAGGTCACTTGAATAATCTTCATTGTTATCTTGAAGCTGGTAACGATGGTGGTAATCTTCCCATGGCGTCTCTCCTATCATCATCGACTGCATGATTCTTTCATCTGTAGAATGTATACGAGATCAAGGATTGGAAGAGGTACCATACTCTAGAGACCTATCTATCCAAGCACTTGTTGAGTGCTGATTTGGGTTTGCCGCCCAGGCCTAGAAAATTGATTGCTACGAAGATTCTATGGGGCTTGGGGGCAATACCTCACGATGATCCACACTATAAAAATGGTCAGAGTTCTTCTTAATCTTAGACAATGTAGAAGAGATCATATGATAGGCCTCCACTGTAGCCACCTCCGCAAGTCCAGTTGAAGGGGGGAGGGCAAAAGTACCCATTAAGGAAGGGTCTTTTAGGAGATCTAATCTAACATTTTGAAGCGATTGAGATCTTCCATGGACCAATGGAATGGTTCCAGCAGCTTGTGAGCTGTTAGGAAAAAAGGCTAGTTGGTCAACGATTGTAATTCCACCTTGGAAGGGAAATGCAATACTTCTAAAATATGTAGACACAACGGCAACCATATCATAAATCCAGGGCCTTCCTAGTAAGATATTGTAGTCAAGGTTTCTATCAATCACCTCGAATTCAATCTCTACTGTCTTGCCCCCCAGTTCAACTTGCAAGTTACTTAAAATCCCATACGGCGTGTATGTTCTTCCATCGAATGCTTTTAGTGTTGTTGATGATCGCGACAAGGGTGGTGAACCTAGAGTTTTCTAGCAACTCATCGACATAATACAGGTGGATGCCCCCTCACCAATGGTTATTCGATGAATAGTTTTATTGAGGGATTTTACCTGTATAAGGAAAGCGATTTGGGCTGGTAACTGAGGTGCGTATCCTTTATGGTTAAAGGCCACAAGATTTGAATCCGCTGGATCAATCCCACCTATTGCTGATAACAAAGCCTACTTTTGGGAGGGAAATTTTGTAGTACTTCAAGTGTTGACATAGCGGATGGCGATTGAGCCAGGTCCTCCACTATATTACAATTCTGTGCAGCTTGAGCATGAGGATTAAATGTCAATTTATGTACGACTCCCTTTGGAAGCTTTATAGTTAATTCAAGAATAATGGGTGTAACAACTTCTGGCGAAGTCGTCATCGAACTACTAGTTTGATTTGTAGCCTTATTGTTTGACGATGGTGGAAACCCATAACCTTTGTTCCTTGTCAATATCAAAGCATCATTTTGCTGTTTTGAGATGGATAGCATAAGCACTTGGGATGTGGAAGCATGATCGATAGCAACCAGATTAGTTTCTGGGTTTGGAAATGGATCAGTCAACACCACTGAGGTATTTGAAGTCTTTAACAATTTCGTAACCTCAGCTCGATGTGGACAATCTCTCGTCCAATGGTCCTCGTTACATATGTAACATGGATCACGAGGTTTATTTCACCCAGTAGGGTTCTCAGAAGATTTTTCAGGAGTTGAATTCTCCTGTTTCTTCTTTTTATTTTTCCCTTTCTTCTTTCCCCCTGGTTGCTTAGAATTCTTGCCCTTGTCATATGACACAACATTAATCTCCGAGGCAAGAGGTTTGTCATTTGTTTTTGACTAGAAACCAAAAGGGTTTTACCAGATGGAGCCTTTTCGGTTTGCGTGCTTGAGGTACCGATCACGCCACCATCGGTGTGAGAGTCCCTGTTCTATTTAGGAGGGGGAGGAACGGAAAATTCTGGTCTAGGAGTGTCAGGGATTTTGTCGTAGAGTGTGCTAGACTGAGTGTAGATCAAGTCTAGATATTAGGCACAAGAAATGACTTGCTCTTCAGTGACAACTGCTCCTTTTGCCACGTCCTCAGCTATAGATGGTAATAAGGACTTAATAAACCATTCAGCCAAAAGCTGATCAAGAACATACGTCTTTACCATTCGACGATGACGTCGCCACTCATGAATATGATCAGATATGTGAGTAGCCGTGGTCTGTTTAAGGTTGGTAAGGAGCTCTGTTCTTGTTTCATACCTTATGGGTAATTGAAAGTGGGTTAGAAAAGTAGTGGCAAGGGCATTGAAGTTATCAAACAAAGCTCTAGGTAATTCAATATACCATTTCATTGCCGGACTAGTGAGCGTTCTCTGAAAAAGGTGAAGCCTAAATGAGTCATCATTTAGGGTGTTAGGCGAGCACCACAAATGAAAAGTAATTACATGATTCGATGGATCTTCACCTGGATTTCCATTGAATTTAGGAATATCGGAGGGAAGTTTATGAGGAATCGTTGGCCACCAAGGGGCGTATGCAATTGGATCATTTGTCAACTGGTTCAAATCTGGTAGTTCTAGAGTTGCTAAAAAAGGCAACTGTTGATTCAGGTTAGGTGAAGCATACCCAGGATAAGATGGAATCACCTGAGCAGTAGGTCTTTGCATACCAGCATAATGGATCTGATGCTAGTAACTTTGATAAGGTTGTTGGACATAACCAGTATTGTGTGGTTGTTGATAACCGTTTTGAAAATGCGGTTGTTCATTACCCATAAAGCCTTGTTGCTCAGGTCCTCGGTAGGTTTGCTGGAATTTTGGTTGTTGGTGTTGTATTAGCCATGGTTGTTGGACCATTTTCTGCTGTCTAATACTGGAAGATTGACCACGATGTGGAGTGATAATACCCATTTCAGCCTGAGTCGTTCCAGGTAAGGAAGCACTAACCTGAGGTTGTCATTTAGATGTAGAGACAAGAGGCTATTGTATTGCAACCTAAGGGACTTGAGGTTGACACACAACAAGCAATGCTTGTACTTGTGACACAGTCACAATAGTAGGTGTAGTGGAAATATTTGACATAGGTTGGGTCGGTTGCATTGAATATACAACCCTTGGTTGTTGAGGCAGTATTGGTATCCAACCGTTGGATGTAATTCCAGTGATCCGAATTGGATCCACAAAAAGACTGCCAAGAACCTTGACTGTATCGAGTTGAAAAAATCTCTAATAAAATCCAAAACAACAATAAAAAAATGCCTTGAACCAGTGGCAATGGCTGCCAACGTGGAACGATGAGGATCTCTGTCAAAGCGCACTAACCGAGGCCCATGGAGACTCCGCAGGAGGTCAAAACAGCCCCTGGGAGCTCTGGATCGGGAAAAGGAGGCAGTTTTTTAAGTGTGAATCATGCATTGTTAGGCAAAAAGGGATAAAGTGGAAAAGCACCGCGTTGGGAGCCGGAGAACCGCGGGCGGAGAAGCAAAAGTGCTAAAGGACAAAAGGCGAGACCCGCGCTCTGGAAAACCAATGGTATTGATCGGTGCACCCTTGAACGGTAAGAGGTTTTGGAGGGGAGCGGAGTGATCCCACTCAGCGATCAACACGTGGCAGCGGAGGTGAGAGAAAAACCGTCACGATCGCGCACTATGGGTCTAGCAAGTCAACCGTGCTCGACGTGCGTATGACGTTGGATCTGGAGGAGCCCAGATCGGACGAATGAGATTGTGCTCGATGGAGGAAGCAGAATCGACGGGGGATTAAGCTACATTCTAAAAGGATTTAGAGTCCGGTTGACTGCCACGGTGGAGAAAGGACGCATACATGGCGTAACAGAAGAAATGAACTGACGAAGCATGCTGGCACCAGTTAGATGGAGACACGTGGCCACTTACCGAGCATTCATGCTGATGCCGAACATGGAACTCCAAGTGCAGCTGTAGAAGGTGAATCGACGTAGGCGGAAGAGGAATCGAAGAGGGACAGGGATCGAATGGCTAAAGCCATGAATATAGACAGTTGAACAGGACAAGGGAGAATGGAGAAGAGTCCAAGCGACCGAGAGAGATAGTGAACGGTGAACCCTTAGAGGAGGACTGAACACAGAGAGAAGTAAAGCCAAGCAGAGGTGACAGAGGGCCGAGCTGACCACAGGCAGCATCGAGCACTAGAGAGCTTGAAGATTCAAGCCTTTCCATAGAGGAATCTGTTTGGATTGAGCATAACAGTTGGCTCTTTCCACTGTAGACCAAGGGTCACAGAGCTGGTAGGAAGAACAAGAGTCTGTGTACTTCGAGTGGCTTGGGGAATCCAAGAACCACCCTGCCAAGCAAACCTGGTTCAGGAGAACTCGCATTGAGTCCCTATAATTGTAATTCTCTACTTAAAGACACAATAAAACAAGGCCACCACTGAAAGCTGGACCGGAGATGTATCCCTTGAGAATAGGGTGAACTCCTTATTAAAAACTATTGTGTCTTTGTGTTGCTTACTGCATTTCTCTGCTGTCTTTCCATTTATTTTCTGTGTATTGGAAATCTGATCGATTCGTTGTTTCAATAACACAGAACACACACACACACCAGCACATGCGTCTGTAATACATTTTGTTTAATAAATCTTCAACTGAGGTCACTCATAGGGTGATTATCAGATCATCCAGTTTGACCTGAATTTTGTTGTAAACTCTCATATGGTTGTTCTCCAGGAGGGAACAATGAAAAAGCATACTGCCCCCCATATGGTGGCAGTCCAGTGTTCAAAGTATATATTGGTCTTTGAAGACTGGTTTCCCCAAATTGATACTGGCCTATAGGATCAATTTGCTGAGTTTCAACATAAGAAATACTAGATGGGATTCCAAATGAATAAATAGGAACAGACCATGTCGTCGAAATAGCCCTTGAGTGGACTCCAGCTAGTGATTGAGAACTAGTTGAGACAGATGGTATACCAGCAAACATTGTAGGAGTGGCAGTAGGAATTTCTGTTGTGGCTGTATCTGATGACACAGTCCTAGATGTTGATGGTTTCTCAGACATGTTTAGTCTATCCAAAAGATTTCCTAGTGATTCGACAGGAACTTGCGATGAAGGAAGATTAAAAGAACCAACTTCAGGAGTAAAAGGATATAGATGAATCCCAGTCCCAAAATGTAACGGGGTACTTGATGGATGATCCTCTATTATCTATTCTATAACAATTAGTCCAGGTGGAAGAGGTAGACGTTAGGTCCATAAAATATTTCTGGAGCCGAAGAAGGTATAACTTCTGCAGTGACAGATACTGAAGGGGTGACACCTTCTGAATTCTGGAACTAAACTTCTAGATGTTCATGTAAGTGAACTTCATTCTCTGGATCAACTCTAGACGGAGCTGTTTTAGGTATAGAAGTGTCTCTTATTACACTAGGATCAGTTCTAATGTCCTCTTGTAACTGCGGAACTTCTTCTCTAGAGACAGATGTACCAGAATTGATTGGAGTAATTGTAGTCTCTGATGATGTTGAAACAAAAATTTCAAATAAACTAGATGAATTGGACTCAGTTAAATGAGACCATTTTGCTCAGAATGGTTTTGTTTCTGGAGCCAAATACGGTTGACTCACTAGTCTCCACGAACGACAGGGTTTTGATTGACTTTCTTCCATGATTGCGAATTACTTGATCAACTCAAAAATTAAGGGGACAATGATGTTATTCCGAATTAAATAAATTTTAATGACGCTTTGACACAAATTTGCTTTTTCAATTTTTAAGATTCGAGAAAAAGCTAAAGATGACTCTAGTCCCCTTTGATTTTTAATGAGCCTAAAGTGACAAGTGCTCAGATGGACCTTTTCTTTTAAAGAGTCGAAAAAGGAATGAAAGTGACTACTCTGGAAATCTAGATAGAGGGATTACCAAACCAATCACAAAACTGCAATATACACCTTGGTGATAAATTAAAGAGAAATTACCAAGGACTTATGTACAACAGTCAATCTTCCGAAATGCTATGTTCAGTGCATTGCGATCGATAGGTCGGTAGACACAACTTCCTATGGATAAAGGATGTAAGCCTATTTTGGTCTCCCAATATATACTCGACGGTACGGGGAGCACAAGTCTATGCTAGCACTTATCGTATCAAAGAGGAGGAATCACCCAACCTTCAATGAAAATGATAGTTACTAGGTTTTTCGACGCCAGAACACGTCTCTAGCCTAGACCTCTAGATGTGTTGCGTTAGGTTCCAAATCATTGTTAGGTTCATTGAAATTTATTTTAGAGTTGATATTGTTTAAAAGTTTGTCTTTCAATGGCTCACCACCTGATGTTGATTTGAAAATCCTAAAAATGCAATATACAATGATAAACAATCGTTGTTTATTTTGATCAATGAAAATCCTAGCTACTAGGGAAAGAAAATTACGATTCTTTCAAACAAAGAGCAAAGAGCACACTCTAAATGCACTTTCCTAAATCATTTTTCACACACAAGCTAAACGAAAATGCAAATGCATTTATTTGTTTATCGTTCCCTTAATGTGAGAAATGCCAAAAAGGAAAACTAAGTATAGCAAAGATCTAAAATATTTCATTCAAAGCGACATTTCGAAAATTTATTTTTCAAAATAGAAAGGAAGACTAAATGACACTTTTAAATTTTGAATAGAAAATGCTTTCGACACTTCAAATATCAACAAATCGAATCAAATATATGACAAAAAGTTCAATCGACTAGTCAGAGAAGGAAGACTCGATGACACTTCTCTTTTTGACACAAAACGACAGTTACGACAGTTTTCTACCAAAACGACGAATCGATTTAAGAAAATTTTCAACAAAGGATTATAAATGATGGACAAATACATAAAAAAATTTACTAATCCTAATCAATGGAGGCTGATCTATGTAATGCAAGAAGGATTCAGTAATGAGGTACTGTTCATAAGTAGCAAATCATCTAAATAGAACTGGAAACAAGGACAAAAAACCCAAATTTCAAGAAGGGAAATAGGCTTAGTCGGTGATCGCACCCGGGCTTCATAGAAACATGGATGAATCACATTTTTCAGGCTCGGGTGGTGCAATGCATACTGGTTGACAGTGACAGATAATGTGATGGGCCAGGGAGCACAACTGAGGTGGGTTTTGGCACAAAACTGAGCTATGATGGACAGTAAAGAGAAAAGTACAGAGGAATGATCTTGGGAGGTTACTGAGCTACCAAAAAGGCATCTAGAATGCTTGTAAGTCAAATGTTCAATTCATAGACTAAACCAAAGATTGATTGAAGGAGCATTCATCTACTATGCAATTGCAGAGCAAGAGCCATTCAAAGGATATATGGCTAACATCAAGCTCTGTCTATAGTTTATTAAGCAAACAACAATAACAAACAACCATCTATTTGATCCCTAGCAGAGTCGCCATTTTGTTTATGGGAAAACTAGTGTCTTTTCGATTGAATAGCCCTCTAGGATTGGCAACTATCCTAGAAACAAACAATCAAAGCAATTTGGGATTCCTTCTATGTATGATAGATAAGAAAGAGGCAAAGGAACCAACCTGGATCTCCTGCTTGACTCCTTGCTTGATCTCTCTCCCCCTTGACAGAACTTGCAACTCCTCTCCTACTTATCCGGCTTAGAGAATACCTGTAGAAACACAGTAACAAAACACCGTCAAAGCATCTAGATCTATTATATCATAAGCATTACAGGATCAGAAATGTAATGAACATACAATGGCATTCATAAACAATAACATTCACAAATTGCACAACTATATGGAAGAAAACTCAAAGAACTTTATTAAATAAAAGGGAGGACTCTTGGGATATGGGTGGATCTCATGTCCAAACATGCAGTTCCATCATCTATGAGTTTCACACTAGTCTTCTTATGATGGTTTTTCATGCAACTCATTAATATTGAATACTATCCATACGTAGGGATGGATTTTCATGGATACCCAAAGGTCGTGCTTCCTCATGGTGAGTGATGGGGTGCCATAGGTAAAACAAAAACATTTTAATCATTCTTTGAGTTTTAATTTTTACATTTTTTGTAAATTTTCTACATATCTAAAACTAAACTATCGATTTTTACATGCAGACATTGAACACGTTTGACTGGTAAGTTCCTCCTATCTTCAGCGTGTAGGAGACCCACAACAATAACTAATAGGAGCACAGGTTGTTGCAGGGGGATGATAGGTTTTATAGGATCTCAGTGTGTCTGAGACCCTTGCAGAGGTCAAGCGTTGCTTGGAGGGGTTGACCTAGGGCATAGTCGAGACTAGGGTCGACCATATGCCAATGAGATGGCATTGTTATACTATTGGCATGCTTGGCTGTATCAACTGACTAATATGAAAATGGATTTCTTAATTTCTTGCTACCATAAGCATCATGATTAGTCTACTAGGAGGCTTAATATAGCCATATTTTGGATAGATGTATATTTATTGATATGATACGCTATGTGGCCATATGTGTCTCAGGCACAAATTTTTGTAAAACCAAATTTTGATATACATATATATACAACTATCTACCTATCTATGTTTCTTATGAATTCTATTATTTCATTTAATGTATATCATTGTAATTGAATTTAATTTACATATGTCGCAAATGTTTGTATAAATGTGGTTTCCCAATGCATCTGTTAATGTGTTGAAACTTCTAGAAATGTGTTGATATTGGATATGATCAAAGTTTCTTTCCAGAAGGCAAACCATTAAGCATATTTGGACTTCTAACTAAATAGACATTAGTCAACTATAGTACTACAAGTTGTGAGTCAAGTCTGATAACTATGTAGTGGATACCATGAGAAATATTATCAGACAATAGATCGATCATTGCACTATACTCAATGATATTGTTTGTAGAGTGATTGATACAAATCCCTTGTGAAATCACTAGCTCACCATTCAGAGCATATATATCCCATGTTGTGAAAGAAATATTTTGAGTACTATGAGTAGCGCCATTAGCGTAACCAACATATGGTTGAAGGGAAACATGATTAACATAAACTGTAGGAAACTCTATGGGGAACACACTGCAAACACACCTATATACAACATGTACATAGTGAACTATGCAAAAAATGCCTTAAGCATAGTATTGTTTAAGGTACAAACCATTTCTAGGCTACACTAATGTAAATCCATCAAAATCAACAAGCTTTTAGGCCCCTTTAGAAAGAACATGTTTAACAATGTATGGGCCTAGTCACATTGGCTCGAGCTTCCCCGATACTAATTTATCGGACTCTTGATCATACAACAAGACAAGGTCACCTTCCAAGAAGACACTAGGATTGACATTATTGTCATATTATGCCTTAACACATTTCTTATGGCATCATTAGCCATCTCGGCATCATGATGGGTTGCATCTAAGAGTGTTAAATGTAAGAGGTGTTCTTATTCTACAAAAGTGGCAGGGAGGAACTCGGAAGCAAGTTTTAGAGACAAAATTTCACACTCAATAGGAAGGATTGCTTATAGACTGTATACCAATTGGAATGGTGTGAACCTAGTAGCAATCTAAATAGAGGTTAAATATTTCCACAAGGCTTCATAAAGGATCAAATTTTGGTCCAATTTATGGACCCCTATCATGCATTAAAGCATTGTTTCAAAAATTTATTGATGGCCTCAACTTTCCCATTCGCCTAATGGTAGTAGGGAGTTGAAATCTTGTGGGAGGGGTCCAACATGACAGTCAGTTCAGACATCATGTGGTTACAGAAATGTTTCCGATGGTCTATAACTAAGACCTATGGTACATCAAACCTCATAATGACATGATTGAAAAAGAAGAGATCATCTATTTCATTGGTTTTATTGTATATAGGCATATCCTCGGTCCATTGGTAAAATAGTCTGCCACCACAATGATGTAGCCATGCCTCCCTTTCGAGTGAGGGTTATATGTCATAAAATCAATGCCCCATTTTGCAAAAGATCCAATGACGATAACATGGTGCAAAGGTATGGGTGTAGCACAGGTTTTACGATCGTATATGTGGCAGACATGACACTTTTGGACTACGAGGATGAAGTCGCAAAACATAGTAGGCCAAAAGTAGCCAACACGCAAAATATTCCGTGTGGCGGTGTAATGATACATATTTCCACCACACGCCCCAACATGGCTCTCAGTTAAGGCTTTCTCAGCCTCCTCATGGGTCAGGTACCTTCAAAACATCATATTGATACCATGACGATAAAGGGTGTTGCTGATTATTATATAATTTTTAGCTTGATATCGAATATCTCACTGGTCAGGGCGAGAGGTATCAGGCTGGAAAGTCTGGATTTGGAGATATATGATAATGTCTATATACCACGGGTGACTCAAATGATTCAATCACAAACAACAAATCATATTGAATAGAATTTTTAGACGGTGTTTTAGCATCAGTAATGAGAAGGTTGCAGATCATCTCAACAAAGACTAAGGATTTATTTGACTTGGATTTGATAAAATATAATTCAAAATCCTAGAGGATGACAATCAATTTGGATTAATTCCGCCTCATCAATTGTTGTGATAAGATGTATTTCATGGGGTTGGAGTAGGAAACAACCATAGTCTTACGAAGCAGGATATAGTGACAAAACCTTTCGAGAACCTAGACAACCGCCAAAGCTAACTTTTTAACGTGAGTATATTTGACCTCAGCATCATTCAAGTTCTGACTTAGATAATAAATAGGATGTTCATTCCCTATATCATCCCCTTGGACCAATACCATAGCGATGGTAGTAACTACAATGATGAGGCACATGAAGTAACTGCGTTAGTAATCTACGGGACACAACAAGGATGCCCGAATTAGAACATTTTTCAAGGCATCGAATGACTTTTGGGCAGTGTCATCCCAATGGAATGGAACCCCTTTCTTTAGAAAGCGAGTAAATCATTTGGTCAATTTGGTGTAGTTGGAAATGAATCTTCATAGAAAGTTAGCCTTCCCTTGGTGTAATTGACATTGAAGAAGAGAGGAAGGATTAGGTAGATCTAAGATTTCCTGGACTTTCAACGAGTCAATATGTATTCCTTGTTTTGATACAACAAAACTAAGAAGTCACCCAAAGCTGACACAAAAAACACACTTATGTGTATTGAGCCTAATTTTATACTGCCGACAATGTAAAAATATAGTCTTAAAATGCATTGGATGATCAACATGATATTTCAAGTGAGCAGGTAAGTCATCCAAATATGGTTGTACAATGTGTTTGATGTCATGTAAGGCATAATTCATTTCCCTCTGAAACGTGGCCCAAACATTTTTCAATCTAAAAGGGCGTTTTCAATATAGAAATGTGCCCCATGGAAAAATGAATGTTATTTTATGTTGGTTCACCAGGAGGATGTTGATCTAATTGTAGCTGGAAAATCCATCCATAAATGAAAATATTTCACAGCCAGCATAATCGTCAACAATTTGGTCGATGAATGGGGTAGGATAATTTTCCTTAAAACAACCACAATTAATTCCCTGGTAATCAAAACACACATGAATTGTTCCCTGTTTCTTCATGATAGGAACAATGTTTGACACCCAATCAGTTAGAGGTATTGGGTGGATGAAACCATCGCGTAGAATTTTCAACTTTAGATTTAATAGCATTAGCCTTCTTGGGATGGACTGAACAAAGGCACTGTCAAAATAGCTTAGCATTGAGATATGTCTTGATTTCATGTACAATGATGTTTGGATCGATACCTATTAGCTCTTCAAAAGATTCGGTGAAAAAATCTCTAAATTCTTGGAAAAGGGCTTTATAAGTCTTGATCTCATAAGGAGAGAAAGATGCACAGATATGTACATTCTCGACAATGTCATGTTTGTTCAAAATATCGAGAGGAATAGTCTCTTCAATATTCGAAAAATTCTTCTCAAAATTGATATCATGGATGGATATGGAATTTTCATACATCTCAACGACATTTGGGTTGATAGACTTCACTAAGATTATCCTCGAAGGAATCTAGCAAGGAGGAACGATGATGATGATCATCCCATAGTGCATCATCTGGCATCATGATTTCCATGATGCTCTCATCAGTAGAAAATTTATGAGAGAAGGGATCAGGGGATGTGTCGTAATATAAGGAATTATCAACCCAATTGATCAAAGAGGAGAGAGTATAATGTGCCGCACATGAAAATAAATGGCTTCATAGTAGAGCTCAATGGGATTGAGCGACATGCAGTCACCGAAAGTGTCAATATTAGATTCATCTAGAACTATCCAAGGATCATAGGGAGTAGTACCAACATATATACATCTTAACTATGGATCTAACATTAACTGATAAGGATCAAATTTCTTCACATGCAAACTTCTTTAGAGTGAAAAATACAATGTGTTAATTTTCATTGTTTTACTTCTAATCACTTTACAACATATTCATTTTTTTTATTATAGTCGACATTATTTTTCTATTTAGAACATAATTTTTATTTTTTATTTTCATTTTAAAGGGGAACGAACAAACGGACATACTTACACATCCCTCATACTGGGTTGTAGAATGAGCTTCTCATCTCAACAAGAAGATATCATGTTGACATGGGAAACCTGATTAGAGTTATTGGGAGAAGAAGGAGGAAGAGAAAATGTTCCCATGAGGGAATAATCCTTAAGAAATCCCACCCCAACATGTTGATATGGATGTGGGGTTTCTCCCACAAGAGGGATGCTTCCAGTAGCTTGAGAATTGGTGGAAAAGAAAGTGAGTTGATTAATGGATACTATACCTCCCTTAAGAGGGAATGCAATCATTCTAAAATATGTTGAAGCAACAACAACCATAATAGAAACCCACATACAACCTAGTAGAAGATTATAATCTAACGGTCCATCAATAACTTTGACTTCTACGTCATTGTCTTTCCACTTAATTCTACTTGTAATGAATCCAGAATTCCACAAGGCTTGAAGCCTCTTCTGTCAAATGTCTTTAGAGTAGTAGGCAACCAATTTAATTGGGGAGAATGAATGGACTTCCATCAAGTGACATGACACAGGTTAAAGCTCCTTCGTTCATGATGGAATAATGGATATTCTTACCACAAATGACAACCTGAATCATGAAAGCTAATTGGGCCGAAAGTTGAGGCATATAATTCTCATGGTTAAAACTACAAGGTTTGAATCTAAGGGGTCAATACATCCAATTGCAGAAAGTAAAGAATTCTTCTGGCCAGGACAATTTTGAAACACCTCAAGAGTTTACATAGCTGAAGGAGCTTGAGCTAGATCCTCAACTATATTATAATTACGAACAACTCTTGCACGAGGGTTGAACACAAATTTATGGATAACACCTTTGGGAGGCTCACTCCTCAATTATGTAGGAAACACATTTGGAGTTAGATCCGATGGAGATATGGTGGAACTAGTAGGTTGATCAGTAGCTTGACCATTTGATGGATTCTCATTACCGCAATATTTATTCCTGGTGGCCACCATAACATCATTTTTTGGCTTAGTAGAGGAAAACCTCAAGACCAAGTTAGAGGAAGAGGGATCTCGAGAAACCGTATTAGTCTCCTGATTCGGAAACAAATTTGTCAACACAACAAGTGTAGTGGATGACTTAAGGAATTGGTTTACTTCCACCCGATGTGGATAGCCATGAGTAAAATTGTCCTCATGTTTTCCTCTTCTCTTCAAAAGACTGATTATTATTTTTATCCTGTAGAGGATTATCTTTCTTCTTTTTTCTTACTTTCTAGTCGCTGAGATTTGGCTTTGGAGGATTGAACAACATTGATCTTAGAAGTAGAATTTGCAGGATTAGTGGAAGGATGGTTTTGGGCAGCCACAACGAGAGTTGAAACAAATGGTTTACTCATTGAATACTGGTTGGAAGAACCAATCATGCCATTAATGACATATGATTCTTTACTACAAGGTGGAGGAACAATATTGGAAGGTTGCAAAGCATTTGGTATTTTATCATATAGTGTGTTGAATTAAGTATAAATAAGATCCAAACACTGGGCACGTTACTTTCTCTTCAGTCACAACTCCACCCTTTGCGACGTATTCTGTTATGGACAATAAATGAGAGTTAATAAACCATTTAGCTAACAATTTATCAAGAAAACAAGTTTTAACCAAACAACAACATCATCGCCACTCATGAATGTGATTAGAAATGTGAGAGGAATCAGATTGTTTGAAATTAGTTAAAAGTTTTTTTCGGTCTCATATCGAATGGGTAACTAAAAATGTGTTAAGAATGTGGTAGCTAAGGTGCTAAAATTATTGAAGGAAGCTCTTGGTAGTTCAATATACCATTTTGTTTCCGTACCATTAAGTGTGAAATGGAAAAGATATAAATGGATAGAGTCATCATTGATAGAGTTCGAAGAACACCAAAAATGATAAGTCATAATGTTTGTAGATGGATCTTCTCTAGGATTTCCAATGAATTTAGGGATATCACTGGGAATTTTTGTGGGAATAACAACCACCAAGGAGAATGAGCAATGGGATCATTAGTAAGTTGGGTCAGATCTGGCCATTCAAGAGTTTCTACAAATGGAAACTTCCTATTGAGGTTTGGTGGAGGATACCTTGGGTAATATGGGATGGCTTGAGAAATAGGTATCTATGCTCCGAGATAGGGAGGATTTTGGTAACCAAGATACACATAACCTTGCTTCCCAACTCCAGGATAAAATTGTAAAGGTTGAAATGGATGGGTTTGAATTTGTTGACTTTGATAAGGAATTTGCTAACCTTGGTAAGGTACTTGCTGAAGTTGGTACAATTGATACAGTTTCCTTATGGTATTTTGCATCATCCCAATGTAAGGTTGGCTAACTTGCATCTATGCCATACCATATATAGGGTGACCTATCTAGATTTGAGGAATAACCTATCCAAGTGGTGAAGACTACAAGAGACTTTGAAGAGGATAGGTAAGTGGGGTTTGGGAGTCCCCAGATACCGGTGGTAGAGGTGGAGTTAAATGTGCATCCTGTAAATTTTGACTTACATGAACTTGAGTTTGAACATGTTGAGATATAGTTTGACTAGAAGGAATTCGAGATGAAGATGAAATAGGTTGAAAAGTTTGAACTTGAATCATAAGAGAGCTGGGTTGTATGGGTGAAGTAGGTTCCTAAGAGTTGATAGGAATTCATGAATGTAGAGGATTTGGATGAGGCTGAGCACTAACTTTTGATATTTGAGGAGGAGATGGAAATATTCCCCCAATACGCAGCCCCCTTGCCAATAGGGGAGGGGAATATGGAGGAAACTTCCAACCAAGAGGAGGGTACCCAACATAAGATGAATTGGATTCTTGTAAGTATCCATATCCACTAACATATGAATCAAATTTCTACTGAACTATTGGTTGACATGGAGGAGGAAGAGTAGACTATTTAGTGCTCATAAAAGAAGTACCAGGAGGTCCATAAAAAGATCACATGGGAGAGGTCCATGGACTGGATGTTGCACTAGAAAATATACTAGACAATGATTGATAACTAGGTGGGACAGATAGGCCACCATACAAATGTGTCTTTGGTGATGTTACAAACATGGATGAAGTTGCAACATGGGTTGTCTCAGTCATAGTAGTAGATACAGGGTCAAAAACCATAACGTATTTAGTCATGGTTAACTGTCCCAAAGAAGATTGTTGAGGGAAACTCAAGGGTGAGTTGAAAGGAAATGAATTAGAAAAAGGATCTTGTGGTGGAGTAGGAGGAGAAGGAAAAGGATGGGTCTGGTAAAGATGGGTCCCACTCAAATGAATAGGAGAGGAGGTTCAAGGCTTTTCCTGAGGAATATCTTCAATACTCACAAGATCAAGTGGAATTAGTTCACTGTCAGGTCCAAGATATATGGATTGTGGTTGGCTCTAAGACAAAGGAAGAGAAGAAGAAGGTCCTAAAGTAACAAATGTAGGTAACTGAGCTACCTCGGATCGTATAACCTCAGGTTGTACTATCTCTGATTCAATATAGTTAGGTTCAATAACCTCATGTAATAAAATATCAGGTGCTTCTATTTCAAATGTGTCAGATTCTCTATGAAATGAAGAAGTAATCTCAGGTTCAATACTCATAGGAAATATGATTCTAGTGGATCTATTTCAGGTGGAGGACTAGAAGTAGTAACTCCCAAAGTATTAGATTTGGTAGTCTGCGTCTTTTTATTCTTTTGGTGATGTCTAAGTGTCGTCTCTGGTGGAAGAGGAGAAAATATTTGCATCCTATGAGAATGACGAGGTTGAGGGGGTTGTTCTTCCACATTGGTTTAATAAATTTTAAAAATTAACAACAAAATATCAAAAAGGGGTAATCTAGGAAAAATAGTTTACAAAGCAATTGTGATTAAAATATACCACCTTGGAGAACCAAGGATTTAAGTACGGAAAAGCAATCTCCCTGATGTTGTGTTTGGTGTATCACAGTATACAAGGCAACCAACTTGGTTACTTAAGGTAAGGATAACAACCTAGTGTAGACTTCCAAAATATACTTGATGATACATGGAAGTGCACTATTTGGTTTATTGTCTAATGCGTAACCATATGATGAGAGTGTTCCCATATAATTTTCATGCATAGATTTCCATCCAATATACCTAGAGGTACGTGGAGAATGGTCTGATACACTTACGTCCGTGGAACGTGATATCACCCCTAGATTAAAACGTTGGAAAAAAAACTCCTATGTTTAAAGACGTAATGACACGTCTCTAGCTCTAAATTTTTGCATTAATATTTCAAATGCTCTTTAATATTGATTCAATAAATTTTAAAGTTTATCTTGAATTATGTTTCAATTTTCAAGGCTCACTGTGAATTTCACCTAAATATCCTAAATATGTAATCTAGCGTGACAAAATATAATCTTCCTTTCAATGAAAATATATGTACAGAAGGGGAGAAAAAAAGAGATTAATGCATCATACAATATGAAACAAACAAAATTTGTTAAGTCAATTCCCTTAATGCAACTGTTCCAATTTCCAATTTCACACACAAAGCCCTAAATGCAATGAAAAATGCATAAGATTTTTCTTTCTGATCCTCTTAATTTTCAAATGAGATGAAAACTAAGATACCTGCTAAATCACTAGTTAATGAAACTACACAGAATGATGACTGTAATATCGATTCTTTCAAGCAATCAATGATCAAGTAAAATTTTACTAATGATCTAATTGAAAAGAATAAAGAAAAATCCAAACAAATTATTTTCAAAGGATATAAAAAACAAAAGAAAACAAAATTAAGTATTTTCAGAGACTAAGACACTCTCAGTGACAAAAGGAAGACTATCTAGAACAAATAATAACAAGAAGAAAGGCAAAAAATGGCAATTTTTTGCATGTAACAAGAATTAACGTAGGTACTGAAAGGGTACCAGTGCTCTGCATTGTAGGTGTAGAGAAGGATAAGGTGCACTCCACCGATATGTCTCCAAAGAAGGGCAACACTGATGCAGATCTGTGAAAATTATGACAAAAAAAATTAAATCAAGCTCAGATAAGGGTCTCCCTAGGGTCAATCAAGGTACGAGCAGGGTAATGAAGGTCAGTTCAAGAGGTGAAAAAAGTGCTAAGGTCAAGGAAACCACTAAGGGAAAGAAACAATCCCCAACAGAGTTGCCAATTTTTTATGTTGAATTTATGGTTGCAAACAAAAGTATTGTCCCCAGACCTAGTGGATTGGTCTAGAACAAAAAAAATCAAAGAATATATAGTTTCCCTTAGAGAAATTGAGAGATGGGAAAGAGGCCTACTTGGAATCTGTTGCAAGATTCACTTTCCTCCTGTATTTTAATCTCCCATCGTAGCTCCAAATGCTATAATTAGAACCTACACATACAACCAAAACAAGCCAAGGATCTACAACATCTACACAACATAATTACTCTATTCAATGAATCAACGAGGCATTGAAATACATGAATGCAAATGTAACACAACACATATAGAAAAAATAATATAATCTTTGTATTAATAGAAATAAGAGAGAGTTTACAACCAAAAATAGTAGCTGATCTTGTAGAGATATTCCCAAGTTGACTTGTCCTTCCTTGTCACAAAAAACACCTCAATGTCACCCTAATGCATGAATATGGTGACTCTCTTAGATTCAAGGCAACAACATGACGGCATGATCATTGTCCAAAATCCAACCCTGATGTTGTGGAAGAAAGTAAGTTTATAGGAGAGTGTGGTAGTTTAGGAATTCTTATCCATTTACTAATATAAGCTAGAGATCGACATAAGATGAGAGGATGAGCTCAAGATATAAGAGCTGAAGTATCCAAGGTAGGTTTAGATAGGATTCAATCTTCTTATCCAATTTAAATGGTTAAAACAACCCCTAAAACCTTGTGGAAGAGGAAGCTTCAAAGATATTTTTAATTTTCCTGAAACACACCCTCAGCAAAGAGAAAGCTAATACTGAACAATGTTGGTGCAGAAGGGAGAAACAAATGTTGAACGTAGGTCTCTAAAGGGGTAGGGTGCGTTGGGGCTTAAAATATTGATTTTGAGTAGTTAATCCAGAAACTCAAACATTTTGGAATGGTCATGCTTAAGGATTTGTGTAAGGATGATAACAATATCTTCATAGATGATGATTGATTCAGTTTGTAGGCCTATTGACCATATGTGACAAAATGGCCTATAACACACATTATAAGGTAATATCCAACCAAAAGAACTCCTTATCGACACCCGAACCATAAGAGAAGACAAGTAATTCAATACGTATATTTGAACCATTCAGAATGGAAACACCAAATTTATGTTCCAAGGAATACTAAAGTTTTTAGAATCCAGTCCTATGATAAAAATTCATTACAATTTTCCATTGATCAGAATATTCCACAAAATATTAATCTAGGATGGTCAGATCCATTCTCAGTCCGACAATTTTTTTTTATCACTCATAGGATCATATCATGTTATATCTATGAAGATGAAAGTTCTAAGATGAGAAGATATTCAAAACAAGAAAAGAGATCAAGCCTTTTCATCAGTAAGGTTTGAGGAAAAAGCTTTTTGAAGAGGAAGGAAATGTTGTGAATAAAATAAATATACAAATATACAAATAATGTAAACATTAATAATAAATAATGATTAATTAATTAGTAATTAGTCAATGAAGAGGTATGTCCTTAAGCACATGACCGTTGGTGAAGAGGTATCTTCCTACGGTATATAAGTAGGCCCTCACCCTCATTGTAATCATCATGTAAATTATTTTATATACAATTACTTATCCTATGATGAATACTTACATATTTCAGTTCTTATGAATCTTACTCTGCTGCATATACAATTTTTTTTTTTTTACATGTGATTGCATGACTATTTTACCTTTACCCGCACGCCCCTGTGAGACCATTTCATAGTCACCTGCATGGGTTTTGGATTTTCCCTAAAAAATGTCTCTACATGCCATCCTGTACCACCTATCTACCCTAAGCGACCAAAATAAAAAAGTACGGGTAGTGACCTCTTACCTGACTATCCTCACACACTACTCAGGTGCACAAGCTAACCACACTAGAAGAAAATATATCATGGGCCTAGCTCCGTAGTCCATGTCAATTAGTACAAAAGAGGTGGAATATGGCCCATTTAACCCCATATATCACCCTCGATGTCACCTTCTAATGGTTCGTTTGGAAGATCACGACCTCCTTTCTCAAAACTGATAGTGATGTTTCGATTAGGGCGACGCCATCTTCATCATGGTACCCTCCATTCCATTTTGACAACATACTCATTTTCGGGCCTGTTTCATGTTTCAGAGTACCCAATCGGTGCACCTTTCCATTTTATTTGATTCATCTTGTTCAACACATTTAAACTTATACATGATTTTATCAACATGTTTTCACTTGGGGTATTAGTTGTCCAAGTTGCAGGTCTTCCAACAATTTCTCATTAGAATTAGTCCCTCGGTGACCATCAATAGTTGAGGTATCATTCTCCACTCAACATGATAGGATTCCCACAAATCTTTTCATATCCAGACATCATTTCTTCGAAATTCACCACAATGTCCATCATCTTGATCATTTTTACCACTACCTTCCCCTTGCACATGGTAAACATGTTCATTGGTTGATAGTACCACCCCATACATGGATCATATTATTTCATAGATCACCATACACTATTGAGATCCATGAAAATCCACTCAGGTTCGAGAGCCATCTTATTTTCATGTCTTGAAGATCAACCTCATTCTCCTCTTCTTTATTTATTAGTTACCAACCCCACTCATGGGTCACCACTGTTGGATTAAGTTGAATGCACTCCTACAATCTACATTTGGCCTATCATCCCTAGATATGGCATAGCCCATCTGCCTCATCAACCTATCACTGAGATCAACCAATGGGGCCCACTCCCTCAGCAAAAGACCCTACCTACCTCATCGCGTAGGTCACCATTTTCTTGGGGCACCTGTCTCCATGTTTGTACATCCCAAACCACTTTTAGATTCTTTTGGTAAGTGTACATTTTTTTTAGGAAAAGGATTCCCACCCATTTTTTTCATGTCTCGTACCTGACGACAGTCCCTAGTTACCCTTGGTTGGATTCGCTTAACACTATGATCCACATTAATTCATCTCTTCACTATGATTCCTTGAATCAAAATTTTGGGTGGTTGACACTTCTTTCTTTTCGAATTCAACACCCATCTTCTAGGATCGAAGTTGTACCTTGATTTCTTCCCCCCTTATAGAACATCCTTAGGTGGCAAATTGGGAATCACTATCACCCATTGATGTCATCAGTATCCCTGACATTAGACACTAATAAAGTTTTTCATGTCAGGGTAGTATCATACATTGTGACCATTAAAGTTCTGTCACTTAGTCAAAGACCCATGCATCCCTTAGCACCTCATTTAACAATGCTTACATTTTGATGCATGGGAGGTACCCAGAGTTGAATACCCATGCATCCTTTAGCACCTCATTCATTAGTGCTTCACTTTATATGCATGGGGGCACCTAGTTCAGTCTATTTTGTCAGAGGCTCCCTTGATGGCGTAAGAAGTTGTCATCATGAACCATCAACATGTCAACCACATCAATGCTAACTTGATAGGAACATTTACTGTGTGAATGTAATATTTAGTCATTAGCCATGATAATGATCATGGGACATGCCCACCTCGTATAGATACTTTTTATCTTAGAATTTCTCCAGAGAATGGTTATATTTAAATTTCATTCAAGTATTTTCCCTATTCATCTCCACAACAAGTTACTTTATCTCTCAATAAGTTGGTAAGACTCTCAGTTATATAAAAAAAACGTGATGTATTTCGGCTATACACTTGTTCCTAACCTCATAAATCAAGGGGAAACTGTTATCATATAGAAATTATATACTTAGTTGTACACATTAAGAGACACTAAAAGTCAGTGATCAACACATACAAAGGTGATATTTTTAGTTGGAAACACCATGAATATGAAAAGTCAAAAGCTTTCCTAAGGTTTTGTTAATCGACAAAAATGTCCTTCGTCAACATTAGGGAAGGCCACCCAGTCAGGAACTTAAAGCAATTCCTTTTCCATTGAAGATGGTGGTTCCCATTGGTTAGGGTCCAATTACCCTTAAAAATAAATCTAATATAATCTAAAACTAATATAAGCTAAACTAATAATTAACCTATTTACACCTATATTGCATTTCCTTTGCATAGATCTTTAAGATGTGAGTTAAAGAAGTAAATTAACACAAAGGTTTGATCGATTTAAAAAGGTTGATCAAACCGAAATTAAATGTTTTATTTTCCTCTTTATGAGAGGACTTGATGCAAACTAAGATGTACATGCAGAACTAATATAAAACATGAAAAATCTATCTCAAACTAGAACGGGATAGCCCTCTCCCAATCCGAGAGAAAATTAAATAAAATAGGGGGAATGACTTGTTTATGAATGAATCTAGAATTAATATTCAATTATGAATTCCAAAGTAGTTTATAAACTCACAAAAGTTTAAAACAACTATGTAAATGAATCTACTTTAATAAATAGTTATTAAGGTAACTCCACCTACAAGCTTGAATTCATATTAAACATAATTCATTATAAAATTTGTATTAATCAAAAGAAATAGTTCGTTTCAATTAATACACATAAAAGAAAAATACACCTGTAAATTGATAATAAATAGTTATCATTCACCACAAGTCTAATTAAATGAATTAAGTATGATTTCGATTTCATTCGACCTCTTGGAGATAGCTCCCACAAGAATTCAACAACATATCACCATATGACTTAGCAATAGTGTTAGAGATCAAAGAAACATACTACTTAGGATGTAGATCAAAATCAATTATAAAACTTTGACAAAAATATGAAAATTCATCGTTCTGGTAATAATACAAAATTTATTAAACAGCGCCAAATATTATTACAAAATATGTAGTACTAGAGTAGCTCAAACCCATAATCACATTGATTGTAATAGTGCTAAGCAATGAGAACAAAGCCAGAAACCATATGTTTTTTCTATAATTGGATTTTCTATACATAACAATAGTGTTATTGCACAAATCAAACAACTACAGATTACCCCCTTTGAGTGGATCATGACCTCCCCTTTTGCATCGAATTTATGGGTATTTATACAAGATTTATAGAGCTAACAATATCCCCCGATTCTGTCAACAATAGAGTCATAAAAATAAATGAATGGGGTCATTTATCTGCAGTTGGAATTTTTTCGAAGAATAGAGATAACTGCAATTAAATATTGTTAAGAAGATCGATCAATTTGGTTAGCTCTATGGTAAGATTATACAACTTCCTTTGCACTGATAGGTGGAATTCATAGGCATGGTGATCTTTTAGTAACAACTTTAACCACACCTTCTCATTTTAAGTTCGGGTTGTGCCACCTAGAGGAGTTTCTTTGACTGGATCTATTTATTCTTCGGCCCTGGAAGCCTCTCTATCAAACAAAAAATAGATTCAATGGTAAATAGTTGGATTTTTTATTAAAATAGTGAAAACATATATTAAACTATAGAAATGTGTTAAACTATACTTATGCCAAGAGACCTTTTTAAATTAATTAAGTGGATTTTACTTATACGTGACGAGAGCTTAGTGGTATCAGAGGTAAGCTCATCAAAACTTTTTAAATGAGACAAAATGAAATAGTTTTGATATTGGGTGGCTCCGATATGGATTGGATCCGATATCACATTCAACTCCCTTTAATAGCTTTATCGGGTCCATTATATCATAGGTCTTGTATCAGAGATTTGATATCAGGGGTTGAAAAGAGTGACAACTGATAGGAAGTTTGATATGGATAGGAGGGGTTTATTGGAGAATCGGAGGATTCGGAATATCAGAGATTGGAGATATGAGGATGTAGGAATATTTTTGATCATGACCATAAAAATATCAAAGATCGGAGGGATATGATTATCAAAAGTCAGAGAGGCAAGGTGTATTGGTATATCGACGGATTGACATATCGACGAATTGGAATATTGAAATATCAGTGAGGAACCATATCAGAGTATTGACAAATGATGTAATCGATTTTTTTTTAAATATGTCTCAGAAGGAAATCTCTAATATGCATTACCTTCGATATGCGAGAGCGGAGACAGTTATGTGGAATGTGGGTCCTTTAATCTGATAGTTGATTATCATATGTTTTATGGCCTAGCCACTTTATAATATATGTTTATTGAAAAGTGCCACATTACTAAGATGGATTGGACTTTGGGTATCAGAGACTTCCAAAAGGATTCTTTTGATATCAAAGTCTCAATCCCAAAAGCCTCCAATATATATTTAATCAAAATGATACATTGTTTAATGATTAAGGCTTAAATCCTATGCACACATTTTGGTTTCAAGGGCTATTTTATTCATTAATCTAATTAATTAGGATGTTTAAAACAAAACTTATTTACAAATTTTATTAACAAACAAACTTAAACAAACCATAGTCTATAAAAATAAAACAAGTGTAAATAAAAAGAAAACTAGACCTGAAATGAAGCAATCACACAAAATATATATGCAATGCAAAAAGGGTCCCCATGTTTATTAGGATATAATAAAATGTGGGTGGTGTGTTTTCAATACAACATTGGAAACACACTGGGGATAAGCAGTTATCTTTGTCGTAAAGTTATGGAACCTAGTTTAAAAATGAAGGAATTATAATTAGACAGTTTGAAATTCTCAAATTTATATATCCTAACCATTTGGTCCCTATTGTATGCTGTCAAATAAATAGATATACCATTATATTTCATGAACTTGTAAAACTTTACCCCATGAATTCAATGTTTCAGTAAATTTATATGTACAACAGTCAACTTAGTTGGGAATTAGTTTTTGAGTAAACAATCTAATCAAGATAACACAGTATTAATTTAACCTCCATACCATAGGCATGGTAATTGCTGCCAACACGCGTTTATAGCCTTGACAGGGATGCCTTTTAACCCTTTTAGGTTCCAGTGTCCCATCTATTAGGAATAAATTCATAGTTTCATAAGATCATCTTAAACTTATTTTAATGCCAACTGAAGATCATTGTCCTAGCTTGGTAATGAGCTAATGAAATAATTCCATTCACAAGATCTAACATGGTGAATAAGACGGCTCATGATGAGACCTCTTGTCTGTCAACCTTGTGGTCGAAATCCATTAGATTGGCTTGGTGACCAATAATGGTAATGTCACAATGTTAGGACTTATGATCATGGTATGTCAGCTTGTTATGAGAATTCCTATCCTTCAATTGACCATTTTTGTTTTTAGTATAACTATGGTTACTATTAATCTCATAGAGATCACTTAATAGATGGGGTGTCATACTACTCCTTCAGAGCAAGAGATGGCGTAAAAAACTTTAAGCTGGCTACTGTTCTCTTGACTAAACTTTGTTCGCAAAAATAACTCATGACCTTAAGTAACTGCTGTTAAATGTGCTTTAATTTCTTTAAAGATAAGAATTAATGATATTTCATTAACAAATAATGGAAATATTTAAACTCAAAGAACAAAAAACCAGGGACTCTACTTGGTTAGGAAAGCTGAAAATGAACATAAATGAAATCATCTTCATTGAAGTGATCCTTAGAGATTAGGTTCGTTAATATAAATTAGAGCATAAAAATCACTCACCCAATGGTTATTCAACGCTGGAAGACAAAACATTGCTCCATTTTATTGTGAAATGAAATGAAAATACAATCCAGCTAAGCCTAAAATGCTTATCAAATTAGAAAGAAGGCAATCAAGAAAACGAACCTTGAGATACGTCTTACAAGATAAATAGAGGATTAACATAAAAATGAGATTATTTTTATTTTATTTTGTAAGATGATTTGTTAATAAATCTCTTTTGTTTCAAAGCATAGTTATTGATTTAGAGTTATTGTTTTATGCTTTGGTAGGAGATTTCTTACTTTTGCAATTCTTGCTTAAAGATAGTTTGCAAGTTTTTTATAGATTCAATTTTAAGAATAAGACTGATAATCGATTTCAAAACGTATGCAAAATTAGAAAATAGAAAACTCCCTAATGTCATATAATGATTGTTCTTCCAAAATATTAGTTTCCAGGAAAGATGAATCTACAAATAAAATCCATGGGAACCTGGAAGAATTCGATCATAAGTTTACCTGATGAATCTTCATTTTCTCCCATGTATTAATCAAAGTTCAAAACCATCTTCTTATTCAATTTAAACTAATTTCTAAACTAGTCCTAATCCTAATCTAAAAACTAGACTATGACTAAGTGAAATTTTGCTTCCAATGAAGCCATTCAAGCATCTTATTTTCTGCATGAATATATACATAAAAAATTAGTAACAAAAGTATAAATCTACTTAAACCAACGTAAATAAATCTGAAAACATTATGTATAACTATTGTTAATGTATGTACAAGAAGTAACTTATTTACATTCACCCTCTCTTGGAGATTTTCTTCCAACCAGATCTTGATGGGATCATAAAAATAAGGATGGATATTAGTTAGAGATTGGAAGTGATCTGAAGAAGAGGATAACATGTCAGATTTTGAAAATATTCTTTTAAATGCAATGACCTACATCAAATTTTCAGTTTTATGTACATAAGATGGAAGGTCATCAATTGTGTTGGATGGTTGGTCATGTTCTAAAGGTACACATTCGAGTACAAATTTTTGTTGGCAATGTCTTTGAGAAGGAGAATAAAATTGATATGAGTTGAACATCAAACAAAATTGGAAGAGTAATGGCTCTTAATGTTCAGAAATAAAGCTCTGAATTTCAACTTTATCCTTTTCTGTTAACGTGTAAGGTCCATAATCTTCTAGTATATATATATCTATATAGGAATCACAACAAAATACAACCTGAAGAGAAACACATTGGAAATTCAAATTTATTCAGCACTGTCTAACACTTTCCTGAAACTCATTTCAAAAAACATATCCTAACATTTACATACATTTAACTAAGATCAATAGTATTGAAACACATATGTACCATTCACCAGAAGGCGAGACTCTACTTGCCTTGCTGTTACTAGTATTCCCTTGTTGCTGGTCACCTCCACGAGTGAATGATGACGTACTTGATCCAAATGTGAAGACCCACTGGTTAACCTTCCAGCCTACTCCTTGGGTACTCTTCTTCCTCGCGGACTCCCGAGATGCAATGGGGTTGTACAATGGAAGAATGCACTAGCTGGTAGAAGAGAGCACTCATTGGCTCAAGAGTCCCCTCTATAAATTCCTCTACCTCACCAAACTCACTATAGTTTCGTAATCACTGCTCTGACATAACCTCATCCATCTAACAATAGGGTTCCCCAAAAATTCCCTTCTCCCATGGCTTGCCCCTTCTTTCATAGGAGTCCTCATAGATGACACTTGGCATGTCATGCATAATTAATTTTTTTTTTTATAATTCAATAGCTTGATTATTCACCCACCCATGTGTCACTCTCTCATCAAGGGTCTCCCAAAATTATTTACTTAATTTTTATTTAAAACTAATATTTTCCTCACCTCAATAAGATTCATATTTTTTCTCCTAGTTGCCTCTTTATCCCCCCCTTTTTATTCCTTAATTTGTGTTCATTACTTAAAGTCAGTTAATGAGTCAAGATTTGATCCCCTATCTACTCCCTAATTTAACTCAAGTTATCTCTTAGATGGATATTCTTATGTTGGTTGTTGCCACATGGAGGTTCTTTACATTTTTCTAAATTTAATTTATTATTCTTATTTTAATTCACCTTCCTCTTTTCTTAATTAGGTTTAATTAGTTTAGGATTAATCTTTATCCTTACAATTATGTCCCTCTTTCCCCTTTTACCTAATTAAACTACATAATATACCTAGTATTTTCCAACATGGGAAGAATAGAGTTTTTAAGGTAATCTATTTTATTTCCTCCTATGACCCTCTTAACCCAAGTTTTATTTTTTATTTAATTACCTTGGTTTCTAACATCATTTACCCTTGATGTAAATTTACCTAGTTTTCATTCCTTGATTATATTTATTATTTAATTTATTTTTAATGATTCCAAGGGTGCCAAGTTTGGTCGTGCCCTTCAAGAACTTCCCTTGAAATTCCAAGGGTGCCAAGTTGGTCATGCCCTTCAAGAAATTCCCTTGAAGTTCCAAGGGTGCCACACCACTTGCCCTTCAAGCATTCAGTGACTACGAGGGGAAAGTATAGATGCAACATCATAGACCACTATCATCTCTTATGTTGCCTGCTATAGTGAGACTAATGGTGTCGGGATCAAGGAATCTGCCTTGATGTGCGCCCCTCGGTAAAATCCTCATGAGTGACCCAACTTTGCGACTTGCCCTCATGGCATCATGATCTTCAAGGCGAAGGTGTTTCAACCCTTCCAGCCCAAGTCACAGTGGGAGTGCTAGTGGGTGAGATCAGGGACACTGCCCCACCCCTCCCATGTAGTTCCATCCACCTGTACAACCCCATCACCCATATGCGAGTCATTTGGTCAAGCAACTAATCTGTGCGTGCAACCATTAACATATCATCAAAATATAGTTAAACATATATGGCAGGTTTCAAAATTGACTTAGAATTTCAAAGATAAAATAATATGAATTTTCATCAAACTAGGTGTCATCAACTCGTCATATGCAAGTGCCTCTGATGGTTTCCTGCCATACTCAATAATCATCCGTAACAAGGTTTCTCAACATTAGTCATTGTCATAATAGCATCATTAAAAAATCTTAGTCATTTACATCATTGTTCATCGTGAACTAGAACTAATATAAGTAGCCAACATAAGGAGCACGTCCATCATAGATATCATCAACATAACATCAGTAGAAATAATATATATACATCAAAGATATCATCATCATAATATCGAATAGGAAATAAACACATCCATCACATCCACTAATAGTATAGTTAAGTGTTTGGATCCCCAACCTAAGGTCCCCAAAGAATAATGTGTGAGCCTTGAGGCTAAATCACTGTTAATGTCATGTCATATCAAGGTCAATCAACTAGAGAGGGGCATTGCATAATGTATCTTGTGTGTGTGCAATATCGAGTAGTTTAACATACCAACATAGAATATCAAAGAGTTGAAAAATAAAAGAAGAAGAAAAATCTAACCAAATATTATAATTACAAGGGAAACTCTGGAACCAAATAGGTTTGCTACTAGAAGAGTGTTCTAACAAAATTTCATCAAAACAAGTTCCCAAATAAGAATTAGAATGAATTATGTTGGAAACCTGTAAATCAGTTTCATCAAAATGTTCAGAATTTGATTCATGTTCAGCGAGAGGAGACAAAATTAAAGTGTGTGAATCTTCTTGATTGAAATATGTTTTTAAAATTGATTCACTTTATAAAAGATGAGAATCCTTGTCATGAACATCCAGGTAATCAACATATTTTACTTCCATTCCCTAAGAATTATATGACTAATCTAAATTAACAACATCATTAAAAATGTGGGAGGAAAGTTCAATAACAACATTAGTGAACAAACAATTATCATCCGAATGAATGACAATTTCATGGTGTTCAAAACTAGTTATGGATCTAGCTTCAACCAAAGGATTATGAAGTCCATTATTTAATGTAATATGATGTGAAAATATATATGGCTACATAAAATATTGATTGCCAGAATATAATGATGACTGAAAATGTTCATCTTGGTAATTCATAACATTATTATCAGCATTATAATCTTGGCTAAATGAATCCCCTTCAGTTGTGGAGTAGAAAGTAGTTCTAAATTTACCTTGGGAGAAGATAGATTTACGTGTTCATTATTCAGATATTGTTCTTGATTAATTTTTGTTGGTCCTTCTTGATGTTTATATTAATTATTCATTTGAACTTCACCTTCAGATTTTATTGTATAATCGATTTCAAACATTGGAAAGAAATCAAAATTATTTCTTTAAGACAAAAGTTGGGATGTATTTTCATGTTTATTTACAAGCTCAATAGTTGTAGACTCAAGATTAACTAATGAAATTGATGTATATTGTTCTTCATTATCTGATTGAGTATATTCATTATTAAAAGAAACAAGATAAGTAAAATGGTCAATCAAATATTCACTTGAAGGTAAATAACTGAGATGGAATCTATAACAGAGCGCCCAACATCTATTCTAAAATTCGTCTAAATATTCATCTTCATACATGCACAGATTTTCCAATTCAAAACAAAATTTTTCTTAATTATAATTTTGATGAGCAATTAGAATTACCTTCATGAAATGATTCCATGAAGTAATTTGAAGTTATTGCTGGAAGTACTTTGAACCATTTGCGAATGCATCCTTGAAAAGTCAGAGTAAACAACCTGCAGATATCATTTTCATTAATAATATTATAAGACTCACATTTATCTACAAAATGACAAAGATGATCCAAGGTAGAAATTTTACTCTCACCATCATACTTCATATTAGATAAGGAATCAATCTGCTTTTTGGACACGCCCCTAGTAGGTTTACATGAACTGAAAGCATGACCCAACGTAGAAATGAATAAAGGAACCATGATCAGTTAAAGAATTTTTAGAAAAAAAATCCAATAAGGAAATGAATCCTTAGCCCTCCTTCTAGTGCCAAAAATGTTGATCGGAAATTTTTTTCTTCGTTAACATTAGGGGAAACCACTTGCTCAAGAACTTAAAGCAACTCATTTCCCGTTGAAGATGGTGGTTCCGACTGGTTAGGGTCTAGTTATCCTTAAAAATAAATATAATCTAATCTAAAAATAATATAACCTAAACTGATCATTAATCGGTTTAAACCTATATTACATTTCCTTTGCATCAATATTTAAGAATTCGGTTAAAGAACTAAATCGACACAAAGGTTTCATCGATTTAAAAAGGATAATCAAACCACAATTAAATGTTTTATTTACCGCTTTAAGAGAGGACTTGATGCAAACTAAGATGTAAATGCATAACTAATATAAAACATGAAAAACCTATCTCAAACTAGAATGGGATAGCCCTCTCCCAATCCGAGAGAAAATTAAATAAAATAGGGGGAAGGACTATTTTATGAATGAATCTAAAATTAATATTCAATTATGAATTGCAAAATAGTTTGTAAACTCATAAAAGGTTAAAAAAAACTATGTAAATGAATATACTTTAATAAATAGCTATTAAGGTAAGTCCATCTACAAGCTTGAATTCATATTAAATTTAATTCATTATAAAAAATTTACTAATCAAAAGAAATAGTTCATTTCAATTAATGCACATAAAAACAAAATACACGTGTAAATGAATAATAAAGAGTTATTATTCACCACAAGTAAAATTCGATGAATTAAGTATGATTTCTATCTCATTCTGCCTCTTGGAGGTAACTCCTGAGAGACTTCAACAACATATCATAATATGACTCAACAATAGTGTTATATATCAAAGAAACATACTACTTAGGATGTAGATCAAAACCAATTATAAAATTTTGACAAAATATGAAAATTCATCATTCCGGTAACAATACACAAGAATGGAAATTTATTGAATAATGCCAAAGCTTATTACAAAATATGCAGTCATGGAGTAGCTCAAACCCATAATCACATTTCCTGCAATAGTGCTAAGTAATGAGAAGAGAGCAAGAAACACTATGTTTTCTCGATAATTAACCTTTCTATACATAACAATAGTGTTATTGCACAAATCAAACAACTAGAGAGAATCCCCTTTGAGTGCATCGTTACCTCCCCCTTTGCATCGAATTCAAGGGTATTTATTCAAGATTTACAGAGCTAACAATCTCCCTCGATTCTCTCAACAATGGAGTAATAAAAGTAAATGAATGGGGCTGTTTTTCTAAAGTTGGAACATTTTGGAAGAATATATATTACCACATATAAATATTGTTAAGAATGTCGCCCAGTTTGGTTTGTGATTTGATAATATTGTACGTCTTCCTTCATACTGATAGGTGGGATTCATAGGCATGGTGATATTGTAGTAATAACTTCAACCACCCCTTTTCATTTTAAGTTTGCTTTGTGCCACCTGGAGGAGTTTCTTTGACTAGATTTGTTTCTTCTTCGGCCCTGGAAGCCTCTTTGTCAATAAAGAAAAGTCAATGGTAAATAGTTGGATTTTTTATTAAAATAGCGAAAACATAGATTAAAATATAAAAATGCATTAAACTATACTTATGTCAAGAGACGTTTTTAAATTAATTAAGTGGATTTTACTTATATGTGGTAAGAGTTGAGTGGTATTAGAGGTAAGCTCATAGGAAATTTTAAAATGAGATAAAACGAAATAGTTGCGATATTGTGTGGCTTCGATATGGAGTGGATTGGATATCACATTCAACTCCCTTTAATAGCTTTATCGGGTCCATTATATCAAAGGTCTTGTATCAGATATTTGATAGCGAGGTTTGAAAAGAGTGACAACCAATAGGAAGTTTTGATATGGAAGTTACTATATGCATAGGAGGGGGTTACCAGAGAATCAGAGGATTGGGAATATCAGAGAAAAGAGATATGAGAATATCAGAGTATCAGTGATCATTTCCGTCAGAATATCGGAGATCGGAGGGAAATGATTATTAGAATTCAGCGAGGCAAGGTGTATTGGCATATCAGCGGATTGGTGTATCGGAATATTGGTGAGGAACCATATCAGAGTATCGAAAAATGATGTTATCAGATTTTTTTAAATGTGTCTCAAAACGAAATCTTTGATATGCGTTACCTCCAATATGTGGGAGCGAAGACAATGGCGTGGAATGTGGTTCCTTTACTCTGACAATTGATTATCATATGTGTTATGGCCTAGCTAATTTATAATATACATTTATTGGAAAGAGCCTCATTAATATGATGGATCAGACTTTGGGTATCCGATTTTTGCAAAAGGATTCTTCTAATATCAAAGTATCAATGCCCAAAATCTTCGATATATATTTAATCAATATATATTTGGTCTCGAGGGCTATTCTATTCATTATTCTAATTAATCAAGATTTTTAAAACAAGTTCTTATTTATAAAGTTTATTAACAAACAAACTTAATCAAACATACGCCAACTATAAAAATAAAACAAGTGTAAATAAAAATAAAGTTAGACTTGAAATGAATAAATCACACTCAAAGTCTACATGCAATGCGAAAAGGGTCCCCATGTCTATTATGATAGAATAAAATGGGGGATTTTTTTTCACTACAATAGGTTCAAGTTAAACAATTGGACTGTGCGGGTGCACCATTATCGGAAATTAGCATTCAAGTGACTGTTTATTCGATAGTCGTGTGTTTGTAGAAACATCCAGTCAACACTTCGATCCATGAAATTGCTTGAGAAACACTCCAAATATTGACATGATGGGATGACAAATTCGAGCCTTGATCCCCAAGAATCCTTAAAGACAAGGAATTGGTAGCTCTCATCTCATTTATGAGGTGAACCACTACATTGATGAGCCAAGGGGAGGAGGAGTGTCCAAGACACTCTATAAATGAAAGTTCTATGAGAGCTAAGAAACAAGAAGAAGAAAATCATTGTTAAGCTCCCAAAATTCCTCCTTAGCAATCAAGCATTTCATTAAGAAGATGATTTCATCATTGAGAGAGTCTTCATACTTCTTTGAGGGAGAGAGGAAGCTTGCAAGGAGATTGAGGAAAGGAAATTCCTTGTTGAGGATTTTTTAGCACCATTTCTCAAACAATTCTCGAAAAATGTCTTTTCTTCATCTACTATATCTCTCCTATAGTCAATAGTCAATAAAGGGAATCCTTTTCCATTACTTTGTTGATGTGCTTTCCTCATTAATAATTGTTTATGTGTTTATTTCTTAGTTTCTAGTATATTTTTATGTATGAATTGTCTTTATTTCTTACAGTGCTTTGTTTACCCATGTTTGTCCACTAACAACAACCAATTTCTTGTGATTTCCTTGTAGGAAACAACCAACTCCAAGGAAGGTGTATTTGGTACTGTATAGCAACAAACACACAACCACAAATATCCTTCTATGAGAATTTCAGAGATTTATCAATGAAACACTATGTGTCTAATAACATAGGAACACTTCACTTAGTACATTCCACTGTCTCCTCAGTACTATTCCCTAAAGTTTCTTTTGATGTAGCTTATTAAGTGGAAGGAGGCATCATTTCTGCAGAAGATGAAAAAATGTGTTATGTATCCGTAACACTAGCAAGTACAAGACCACTCATGGCAAACAATAATTAGTTTATAGAAATCCCCTAACTATCACATAATTAATTATCACATGCAAATTATGCAAAAGATAATGATTTAGGAAAGATTTGGGAAAGATGGGAACACAAGCCTATTGTTAACACCAGAAAATCGTACACATTTTTGTACAATCCAAAATACGCCCAAAGTTGTCTATCATAATGCACAAGTGAATATTTTCCAGCTGAAGACAATATGAAGATCAAAAAATTTCATTTATCATAAGATTTCATATATAAATTTTGGTCTGTTCAACATATTTTAAGGAAAACAATACAACCGCGCAAATTTTTCTTCGAAATCCGCACGATCAAAGAAAAGTGTGACTCAGTAGATTCGAGACCACTTCCCACACTTGAAATATGATTCCCTTAAATGTGCTAGTTAAGTCCAACCAAATTTGAGGTGCCTTGGAGATATGTAACCCTCAATGGAATAATCGTATCCTACTCATAAGTCATTATCATACATGAACCAAGAGAGGGAAGATGGATTCAAAAACTCTATATAAACAACCCATGGGAGGACCAAAAGAAGAGATAACATTATGCTAACAAAATTGCTCTCAAAGAAAACCCTCATTTCATTGTTGAAGCATAAGAAGTAGAGAACTATTGTGTTGACAAATTTTCTCCTTAGAAATCCATCACTCTAGAGTGGACAATATTTCACCATTGAGAGAGCCTTGATACTTCTTGGGTAGAAAGGAGAAGTTTGCAAAGAGAGTGAAGAGAACAACCTCCTTGTCAAGTATTTTTTAGCACCACTTCTCAAATAATTCTCTTCAAGTATTTAGTATTCTACTATTTGTATTCATCTTCTACCACCAACAGTCAATAAAGGGAGCCATTTTCCATTATTATATTGACTTGTTTGCTTCATTCAGCATTATTTGTGTATTTATTCCTTTTTTTTAGTTTAGGTTTGTTTATGTATTGTTTCCACCATTTTCAGTACTTTGTTTATTAATGCTTGTCCACTTACAACAACCAAACTGCTTATTTTTCTTTGCAGGGAACAACCTACTACTAAGGAGGTGTCTTTTGGTACACCATAGCTACAAAAATACTACAACAAGATTGCTAACTCCACTACTTTCTTTCCTTTACTCTAACTGTTGTTTTTGCAGTACCTTCTCTCTACATAATCAACTCACAAGGTGTTCAACATCTCTCTAGAATTTTTACATGACCTTGTAATTAAGACCCTTAAAATCAAACATAACTTGAACCATCTAAATTCCCCACAGGGGCCACCAAATAATTTATAGTTCAGGTTATGACCATTGGGGGTAGGAATCCCATTAAAAACCATGGTCATGTCAAAATTTTGAGGCATATCAGTTGAATTTTTAGGGAGCTTAAAATCCTTCAATCATCCCACGGAAATAATACCCAAGCATGGAAAATACCTAATCAAGAGGGGGTTTGACTTAGGTCTAGTGTGTGGTACTATTTGGGGCTACACGACCCATCTAGTGCTTGATACTAGTAATTGACTACCAAGAAGATAAAGAATCTAATGGTCACATGGGATGAAGGTACATTAGTGGCCAAAATCTAGGACATCCATCCCTATAGGTGGAGGTATGGGCAACACCAAATCCTCATCTGTTACCTTGGTCAATTCTTCAGCTGCTGGAAGGCGTCACCAATTCTTTTGGGAAGTTTCCCTAGTACGGATCAAAAGATATATTTGCATGGCCTAGTTACTTTGAGAGAGGAAGGGATGGATAGGTCTTCACAGGAGCTTTTATCATACACAAAAACAAATGAAAGCCATTTTTTTGGTTTGATTGATCACATAGTCTAAAGTTAAAGGGAAAGTAATCATTTTATTTTCACTTTGTTTTATGTATTTGATACATTTTATTTGAGAATTATCTCCTTGCATCAATCACACAAAGTAGAACACACTTTACTCAACACCATAGGGGACCCCATGGCTCCTCGTTGAACTAGATATTTTAAAAATATGCCTCCATTACCAGGAGGAGTGCTAGATGTCTCGCCATTTTGGTGTAGAAGACACCATAAAACTACCGTTATAGGATATTCCTTTAACGATGCAACTTTTCTTGGAACTCCTCCTCATCAAAGTACCCCATTCAATACCCCCCAAGGAAGCCCCCATAACTCCACTACCGGGATTCCACGCGTTTCTCACCAGGGTGACCACCCTCACCAGAAAAACCCCATACAGATAACCATCCAAAATCATTTCGTGATGGTGGATGATTCAAAAGTCTCATTTTTAGCTTCTTTAAACCTTCCTACTTTAAGAAAGCTAACCAATGACTCAATTGTGCATGATAAGAATTTTCCAACCATGCCCACCAAGCTCCCTTCAGACATTCCAAAATTTGAAGGGAAGCAGGGAGAAGACATAGGAAACCATATCATGACCTTTCACATGTGGTGTTCAAATAATATAACAGACGATGCTATTTGATTACAACTATTTCAATGCATCCTTATTGGGCCAACAACAAAATGGTATATTGGACAAACTTATGTGTCACATGGAAGCTTTAGTTCCCTAGCTACAACATTCCTAACATTCTTCTAACTTTCGATCTGTCATGATTCGGGCCTAGAAATCCTCACCCACTTCAAAAAAACACCTTCTACACACATATCAAATCATATCATGAATGTCGGAAACATTGTAGCTTGTGTAAAGCACAGTTTGAAGACAAAATCCTCCTTGACTTATTTTTGAGATCTCTCACACAAGACGTGGAAAATTCATCCCCATAGAATGAGGAAGAGGCCATTATCAGATATCAATAGTTAGATCTTACATATACCCAGTATTGATACCTATACCATGTTCTTCTAGACACCCCACACCTGCAGAATTTTAAAGAGACACCAAGGGCATCCAATGTTGTCAAAGGATTGATTGGGATCATAGACCAAAATCACCCTGGAAACACTTTCTAGTACCCTAGATACAATTATAGTAGCCAACCATTTGGTGCCATAGCACCATCACACCACACATCATATTACCCTGGATAACCTATGCCTATGTAGAATCTGGCTATGAAAGTTAACCAATACCAACTCACACAGGGTGGGAAATACCCTCCCCTGCAAGGTGGCCCATACCCCCCTAGGAATGTGGAACCAATTCCTTCTTCCCAGAACTCATATGCCAGTTAGGGACAAGGGAACCAATATTTTTCTTTCCCCACAACATAACAACCAACTAGCACAAGCTAATGTAGGGGGTTAATCTAGTGCAAGCTTCTATTGCTCAACAAAAAAAATCAGATGAAAAAAAGAACACAATGAACCCACTTAACATTGCTAAGAAAAAACCAAAGAGCAAGCCAAAAGGAGAGCTTGGCCAAGGGGGCATCAATCAACAACAACCTCCGTGGGCACTGGCTAGGGGAAACCCCAACCAAAACCAAAACTAGGGATTGACCAATAACAACCCAAAAAGGAAAAACAAGAATACAATTCTATGGAATAACCATGCTTTTTCCATTTGTGGTGAGTATGGTCATTACAACCATCACTATCCTCAACTCCCTGAGTTGAAAAGGATGAAAGACAGTGGAGGGAAATGGGTGAAAAAACAACAAACTGCAATAATGAAACATCCCTGCGCCCATCAAGGAGTGGTAAATACCTAGTAGGAACACTCCTAAAACCCTTCTGGGGGAAGTTCCCAAAGTACTTCAAACCATGACATTTACTTGGGAGGGGAAGATTTTCTCCTGTAGACGCGTAACCAAGAGTATGAAACTCCACCAAAAACTAATCCTTCCAGCTCGAATATTGAAAATACCAACAATACCTTTAACAATCCCTTGATACGTTGTGGAACCCATCCGCAATATGGTTAAAGGTCCTTTACGACGAGTTGGACATAACTCAAATGTTGTTCATAGCTAGAGAATAGTTGATGACTTAGCGCAAACTCCTTCAACTACACCAACATTGGAATTTTTGCAATCATTCCCAACCCAATGAAAATCCTTACTTTTTGCATTAGGAGCAATCTAACCCACCAATTCTTCCCGCTGATTCTTGTTTAATGGTATTTGACTTGGATAAATCCACCTCACATCTACCATCAACTGTCTCTTTTCAAATCTTAGTCTTATTCCATAATATCACCATCCATCATTGCATAGTCGACGAAGGGGCATCCACATGTATAATGTCCACATGAGTTTGGAAAAAACTTGGATCCCTCGAACTCAAACCTTTTGACATCACTCTCAGACCATACGACGCGAACCCTTCTATTTTCATAGGCTTATACCAAGGTGTTCTAGTACAACTGGCTAGTAAAACCATGCTCATAGAAATCGAAGTATTGGAAACACAACTAGATTATAACATCTTGTTGGTCTGAAGTTATATGTACAAAATTTCAACACTACCATCTTTAGTATTCAGGTTAATGATGTTCTCCCATAATGGGAAAATTATTACAATCAAACAACTCACTTCTTAAGAGAAGAAGACACTAACTACACCTGATGGTGTGCTACCTTTCACTGGATCTTCTCCCGAATTGGTCACCACTTACACTGAATTTGGGCCTGGCCAATTTAATCCATCAACACTCCTCGTGAATTTCCTAGGAGACCCGCCTGTAATAGAGGATATCCATCTAGCCACAAGAGCCCTGGTGTACATGATGAGTTCATAAAATACCCATCAAGATCAAGAACCAGTTTTAGATACCAACAACAATGTTGTTCTTGATCCCGCTTTCTTACCATATGTTATCATCCAAACACCCTTCTTATTCCCCCTAACTTGGTTTTTGTCTTGCACTAAGTCATCAAAATTCTCTCGCTACCCAATATGGATCTGGCAATACTAGTCTGGTATTTTTCCCCTCAATTCATGTAGGCAAGCTCAAGTATCACCTCAACAGACATCATTCTTTTACCTCCTCAAGATAACACCCCACAACAAGAAATTCCTACACCGACACTAGCTGGTGCTAGAAAAAATGGATAAGAAAATAATGAAAGAAGGAAAAATCTTAAAACATTGCCTCCTCTAGGGTACCTCCACCCTGTACTTTGTGTGAAGTAGTTAGGCACCCCACCAATATGTGCCCTGAGTTTGACAAGCTCAAAGATCTTCTGCATGCTCTAAAAGCACGGGTGAATCCTCCTCCCCCTATTGGAGAAAAAATCGCACCTACGAATTATAAGGCATTGTGCACCAACCATGCATGCACCATATGCATGAAATATGAGCATTACACTCATCATTTCCCCGAAATCTCTCGATATCGAGATGTGTTAGGTTCACTCGCGCAAGCCAATACCCCATCACTACTAGTAGATGATAGGTCTAAAACCATTTTTTATGTCATGAGGTAATAAGCTTCTTGCTACTATCCATCTTCTAGTCCCTCAGCCTCCCATCATGCTCAAGGAAACTAGAATCAGTGACACCCCAAACCTCCACGCACGCTTTATGTGACGAACTAGACCATTTCATAAACCAATGTCCTGAATTATGGGCACTCAACCAATTGTATCTAGTTACCCACGTTGCACAAAGCAACATACCCAGGTGCATATGTCATACTTGCCAAATTTTTTAAGGAAACCATCATGTGCAACAGTGCCCCCATCTTCCTTGATTTCACTCTATGTTAGATTTCATGCTTCAATTTATCGCTGAAAACTATGATTTAGTCGGATCAGATACCAAATCATTAGATCACACCACACCACAAGGGGATGAAGCATAGAGTTCCATCTTATGTGTGTTTGAGGAAAAGATACCATTGGTAGTTTAGTCAGGCCCCCATTAGAAACTCTCCTCTCTCCATTGCCAGTCTAGATATAGAAAAAAGGAAAAAATATCTCAAGTTGCCTGGTTAATATCACGCCTCACATGTGCGTTATGCGTAGACCCAACCACCTAGTGAATAAATGTCGGGAATTTGGAAAGATAAGAGGTGTCTTTCACTTTTTAGTGCACATCCCACACATCCATCTATCAAACCAAGAAAGACTCACATACTGTCATTATCACATCTTCTCTCAAGCAAATCACACGAGGAATTGTTAGTACCTTCCACACTTTCAAGCAGCAAGAGAAACATCGAGAAAAACCCACACTAGGAAGCCACATTACACCAATACTAATATCTGAAGGTGGGAAGAACCACGAGGTGCCCCATCTCCTTACGCTAACTAGGCGTCATCATCTAATACTATGAGCAGTATCAACACCCACACAATCTGTTATGTTAGTACTTATATTGCATGCAAAATTTTCACCAGTAACTCTCATAATGCTGAGACATGTCATATGTTACAAAAATTTCGATAGCTTAGGATTCAAAATCAGCCTCCCATTGAGGAAGACAAATTTTTTCCTTGTACACCAACAAGGTCACAAGAACTTCCTCCCACTCATTATCAACCAGCCATTACGAAAATTCTACGACCACCTGATGCTCATGACATGCAACATCACATACGATTCATTTCCTCGTCCATATGAACCATGATTCATGTTGTCTGCTCATCATTTTTTGGTGGCACAACTGCTAAAGCCACCCCACCATTGGTACCTTCCCCAATGGTTTAGACCCATCCTATCTACACATTTTCAACTTCACTAGGTTCTACGACATCGACCAATGTATCCTATTCTTGCTTGTTGACCAGTACAACTAGGCCTAAACTCCAACCTTAAGGCCCTGCACTACCCAATTCAATGATAGAAATATTTTCATTCAGACAAAGATATTCTAGAAGCCATGATGGAACCCAAATGTCCATGGGATGCCATGCACCATCGCTCATACTTTCTACTTGAAAAGCATTTGTACCTACTAACGCATCCTTGATGTTTGTGCCATGGAATTAAAATATTTCTTGTCTCTAAGACAAGCAGATTGGTTTAAGAATCACATCTCGGCACTAAATGCATTCGAGGAAGGTAACATGGAAAATATTTCACCTACCATTAAGGTCATTATTTCTTACAAGCCTCGCATAGTTGAAGAGATCTCCCTGGGCAGTAGCTTACTCTTAGAGCGAGGTGGCCTCATACACTACCGTATTCCAAGAATATAGGGATATTTTTTATGGGCTTACTATAAAATGGCAGGCATCAATCCCACCATTGTGGAACATCATACTAACACCTGACCTAGTGCCCACCCTGTTAGGCAAAAACATCTCCACTTACACCCCTCAAAGGTAGAAGTGATCAAGAAGGAAATTGTGAAAATCCACAAAGTTGGTTTCATCTATCCTAGTGCTTACACGCCTTGGGTTTCTATCCCTGTACCTATCATGATAAAATAGGGAACCATATGATTTTGTATTGATTTTTGAGATCTGAGTAGAGCCTATCCTAAGGAAAATTACCCTACGCCATTCATTTACCAAGTTATCAATTCTTTTGCATGACATGAGGCCCTATCCTTCATGGACGAGTTCTCTGGGTATAATCAAATTCATATTCACCACATCAATTAGTATAAAATGACCTTCATAGCCCCATGGGGAAAATTTTCATATAGAGTGATGCCCTTTGGCCTTAAAAATGTTGGGGCCACCTTGCACCAAGCCATGAATTATATCTTCTGTGATCTGGCTCATCTCATTCCGACCTATTTGGACAACCTTAATGTATGATCCAAAAAGTGCGATGGCCATTTGGAGGACCTGCGCTTGGTATTCCAATGATGTCAACAATATAACCTATGCTTTAACCCTCTCAAGTGTGTCTTCTATGTTAACACGTGACAGTTACTAGGATTAATTATTTCCTAGCAGGGTATTAGAGACAACCCTTTCAAAGTCCAAGCCATCAAGGAAATTTCACCTGTAAAAACTTTAAAGTGGCTCCAAAGCTTGTAGGGTAAGTCCAACTTCTTACGCTGCTTTTTTCATGACTACGCTACCCATGCACATGACTTCTTGCACCTGCTTTGTGAGGATATCCATTTCCATTGGGACCAGGAGGCACAAGACTCATTTCAAGCCCTAAAAGACGCATTGCCTCAAACACCTTTGATTAGCCCTCCTAACCATAACAAGGAATATACCCTTTACCTCTCATCATCTAAAGTAGCCATCGCTAGGGTACTAGTCCAAGAAGGACCTGATAATGGAGAGAACATAATCTACTATGTCAACAAGAACCTCTCTGGGCCTTTATTGAAGTATGAGGTAGTGGAAAAAAAAAAACCTTAGCCCTTGTCTACTAAGTACATAAGATTTGGCATTACATAATATTACGGACCACCACCGTAATAGCAAATATCAACCCTATATGATACTTTCTCGTTAATTGTATGATGAACCATAAATACACTCGATGGGTTGTTATTCTGCAAGAATTTGATCGTTAGTTTTCTTCCCACAAGAGCAAGAAGGCCCTTATCCTCGCCAAATTCATCACTGATCTCCCAATAGATACCTAAGGATCCCTCATTAATGATGCATTCCTTGATGAACATTTTTTATTAGTATCAATAGATGGCCCCTGGTACGATGACATCCTTCTCTTTTTACGAACTCAGAAGTTTAAACCCCAACTTACTTGCAACAACTGGAGGCACATACACCACCAGGCCTCTCGTTACCTCCTTCTAGGGGTGTCCTCTATCAACAAGGCATTGACACCATCCTCCATTGATGCCTTACTCATGAACAAGCTGAGAAGGTCTTAAATGATTTCCACAGTGGGGCTTGTGGTGGCTACCTCTCAAGGGTGACCACCACTCAACAGGGCCTGTATCGGTTATTTCCGGCCCACCCTTTCCCATGGATTTATTAAGCAGTCAAGATATGTGAGCAGTGCCAAAGATACACTCATAAGGCATGAGCCCTACACCCGGTCATTGTCACCGATTCCTTTTGAAAATGGGGCATAGAATTCATGACCTGCAACCCCCCATCGTTTGACAACCATAATCACATTGTGGTTCTCGTCGACTATTTCACCAAATTGGCAGAGGCTATGCCCACATACAATAACATCAAATAAACTGCTGCATGGTTTTTCTTTAACCATGTCATAATATTGTTCAATGTTCCCAAGGCGTTGTTATCCGATCACAATAAACATTTTGAAAACAAAATATTTCAAGAGTTGTCCCAACATCTTAATTTTTCCCACGAGTTCGCTTACCCATAATGCCCTCATTCCAATGGCCAGGTAGAAGTTGTTAATAAAGTCCTCAAAATGATGTTGCAGCATATGGTGAACAACCACAAAATCAACCGAAACCATATGGTGTTTTGATCCTTGTGGATGTATCGTATGATGGTCAAAGCATCTACAAGTTTCACCCCCTTCCAATTATTGAAGAATGTAACTAGGTTCGGTCTTCATAAACTGTATTTGAGTCATAATGAAATATCAAAACAAAGAAAAAGATTTTATTATTATTATTATTATTATTATTATTATGACTTATTAAAGCATGGGTTTCATGCTTACATGATCAAGTTATAGGTCAAATTCCCCATTGAGGATTTCTAGGTTTTGTCTTGAGTCATTAGAATCATTTTCCATTTTATGAGACCCTTCTTAGGATATTGAATCATGTAAAAATAATTATTATTGACTAAAATAAGTCATTTTTCACCTCCACACCAATTCAGCCCTTACCTGATCAAGTTGGCTTACATCAAGGTAATTCGAACTCTAGAAGAGGCTATAAATATAGTGCAACTCGATTCATTTGGAGCATCACTTACACAAGTTTGATATCCAAGAGAAGGAAGCAGAAGAATACGAAATTGCAAAAGAAATCAAAGGAGATCTATTGGAGAAGGAAATCAAAGTTTCTGGGTTGTCTCTCTCTCACATGTATGAATTTACTAGGCTATTTGTTGGAAGATTGAAGTACTACATCAAGGTAAAAGTTTATGTTGCTGCTACTAGGTTGAAGTTTCTGTTGTTGATACTAGGTCAAAGTTTCTACTACTTCCACTAGTTTGAAGTTTCTGCTACTGCTACAGGGACAAAGATATGCTACTACATCTAGGCTGATGTTTTTAATGTTGGAAGGTTATCATTTGGAGAAGAAGGGCAAGGATGAATTGGTGGTTGGAGGAATTAGTTTGTGTCTAGGTCAAGGAGTCCTTGATCATCTCGTGAAACTATTAAAGGAAGAGTTGTTGACTGGGTTTTCCCCTAGATAGGGTTTTTTCCCTAGATTTACACCTACGTATAATGTATTTTATATTCATGTTATAGTTTTTGTAATTTCTTGATGAACTAAGATAAAAGAAGAACACAAGAAAGTTAATAAGAACATACATAATATCACAAGTAATTATCAACATAAAGAAAATCTTTCTAACTTTCTCATTTTCCAACATGGTAAGAGAGTTAAGGTGAAGAATAAGGAAAGAGGTAGCCTAAATATCTATTGAAAGGAGAATAATTATTTTTAAGAAATTAAATAAGGGTCATCAAGATCATATAAGGAGTCAAGCCTCCTATCTTCAAAAACCATGTCTAACTCATTTAAGGGAGAAAGCAAATTAGAAGGAGCATCCAATTACATGGCATGGAAAAATAGAATAGATATCATCCTCGAGAAGAATAAAGTCTTGGATCTAGTCAAAGGAAAAGTAAATATGCCTACAAATGAATCAAGTGATGTAGAAAAGGAAAATTTAAGAGAAACAAAGATATTGGCCATGACCCTAATGGTGGATGCAATAAAGGATAGCCTCACCCCATATATATCCAACATAGATTTCGCTCAAGAGATGTGTGAGGCCTTATCTAAATTATTCACAATCAAGAATATTGGTCAAATTGAAAGTCTTAAGAATGAACTAAGAACTATGAAGATGACAAAGGATGACATTGTGGCATCCTTCTTTGTATTATAGGGAGAATCAAAGATGAAATCTAAGAAATAGATGAGATAGTACCTAAAAAGGAGCTTGTAATCACTACACTTCTAGGATTACCAACATCTTGGAGTGCCTTTTCATCAGGTACCAATAGTTGGAAGGAAACTCCTACATTCGAACATTTATGGAATGCATGTAGTCAAGAAGAAGTTAGAATTTCATTAGTAAGAAACAAAGAGAATGAGGAGGAGAAATTTTCAAATTCCTATTCCGCGCATCATAATAATAAAGGAACCTTCAAGAATTCAAAAGGATCAAGAAGGAGATAAAATGCTACAATTGTCACAAGATGGGTCACTATAGAAATTATTTTTGTGACAATCCAAGGAATAAAAAGAGAAACAAGGATCAAGCAAACGTTGTCGAAGAAGGATATCCAAAGAAGAACAAGATGGAAGAATCCGAAGTCAAAAACCTATTTTCTAGGGACTCTTAGGGAATATATCCCTTACATATCCTTCTACTCTAAGTTTTGAATAGTTTTTCCTTTATTCTTTGATTTCTAGTACTTGAAGGTTTAACATCCTTTGGAAAAATATTTTTGAATTGTTTTGATAAAGTTATAGGTATCCCTCGAGATTGGATTAAGAGGGACCCCTCATCATTTTTCAAAGATAAGTATCTTATTATCCTTTTATATTTTTTTCTGTCTCTTATCTAGATGTATTTGTATTAGATACTAATAACATTTCTTTTCATATCTTTCTTATTTAGGAAAGACTTGATAAATGCTCAAGTGCTATGAAGAAGACCCCAAAAGATAAAGCATGGTAGAATTTACGTTACAAAAGAAGCTTTGAATTAATGTCCTACAAGGATTGTTAAGAAACAACTCAAAGGTATTTCCTAGACCATAAGCTTTGTTATCTTCGTGATAAAGGTATATTCATTCATTCTAATAAATCTGCTTTACATTACTAACAAGTGTTATGTCTAGGACCTTTGAATCTTATAGATTCTTGTTTGGGTGTTTAATCATTAGATTAAATATACCCTCATTAAAAAATCATTTTTGTGTAACCCTAATAGGTTTAATGTAAAACCATAAACTAAGGGTATGTCAATACTAATGTGATAAAACACTAGTCTACTTAGGGTTACAGATGAAATCTAAAAAAATATTATTCTTTAAATGTTTGGGTTTTGATAGTGATGTCATTGTTATGGAAAACCTTATTCCTTTAGGGATGAGTGGTAATATTTTCCTAGACCTTGAGGCTTTGGTGAATTAGGGTTTATGATAAAAACCCTTATATCTAGAATAAGCTCCTAGGAATGATACCCCTAGGTATATGTTTGTTCGCCTGATCAAAACTCCAACCTAATCAAGATTGTTATGTATTGATATTTGTTTCTTGGGCTTACCTAATGGATATTGATATTCTTGTGCATGATTATGAAATCTGAGATATGTATATGTGCTAACCTAATTGTTGATGTGCATAAGTTCCAGGGTGTGTATCTAAGCCTTAGCCAAAGTTCGACATTCTAGGATATGATGTGATGATAAATCTAGAATTTATAAAAAGGTTGGTTATATTTTTGAAAACTTAGATTGTGTTGTGATTGGTTTTGATTATTGAAGCTTAGTATCTCATGTATGGAATCTAGGATTTGAGTTAAATCATAGTAGAAGTTTTTAGAAGCATTATAGAACTATACTTGTTTTAATTACTTCTAGAGTTTGCAATTGTTGGGTTGTGTTATATTATTTCCACGACTAACCCACGTAGTGAACCGGGGGGTTAGAGGGGGGGCGGAGCCTCCCCTTTGTTGCGCCGATTGCACAGCAGGGGGGTCACAGGGGGGGTGGCAGCCCCCCCTGTCCGAGGGGTTTGGGGGGGGCGGGTAGCCCCCCTCTACGAAGTCTGGGCAGCACCCCGAGATTTTTTTTTTTTTGGACCCTATATTAGGTTTTCGGTCCATGGTTTTGGACGCGATGGTTTTCGGTCCATGGTATTGGATGCTTCGGCATGTATAAATATGTAT
>APFE031654034.1:156984-208076 GCA_000404065.3 Pinus taeda
ATAATGAAAAATCAAGCTAGTAGTCCCGGTTTTGGGATCCAGGGGAAAATCTTTGTGCATATGTGTTTTATGTGTTATGCTCTCGCATTGTTTATTTTCTTTGTTTTAGAATTTGCATGCAGGTAATTTTTGTGCAGGGTTAAAACCTACAACAATATATCATAATAGAGTTTGTCATATCTTTGAAACAAACATTGAGGCCCTAGGTATAATGAGATTGATATGTTACTGATGTGATCTAGGGTTATAACCAAACCCAAGAAAGAAGTTGAAGTTTAAAAGCATGTGTCTCTTGGTGATTATGAACCTAACTAAGTTTAGGTATTTTATATATAAAGTATAATGCTTCCATGATTTTGACATAGTTAAATTCATTCTTTTACATATGTATTTGGTTGTACTTGCTATTTGAGGTTTGAAGGTACATAATCTTCAAGATGTTGAAGATATTCGTAAGTAAAGTAACATTTGATTGATAAGAATAAGCAAGTTGTATGGTTGAGGAAAATTTTGTTGAAAAGACACTAAGTCCTACTGTGATAAATTGTGAAGCAGCATTAGGATGATCGAAGACCATGAAGTTTTGTGTTTACTTAAGTATTTGAAATTTTGGTTGTGATTGTTAAAGTAAAATATCTCAAAGTTTTTGGAAGCATGCTTGATGTTGCCAATCTGTTTGATTATGAGAGATTTGTTATGTTGAGGTATTATTTATGCCTTGGAGGACATGTGGCCAACCTATGCATTGATGTCTAGTTCATGAAGTAGGGAAGGTGGCATTGGCCATAGAGATATGACCTTGCATTATACACCTAGTTCCCTGGGTTGATGGTTAGCAAGTAAGCTTGATGGTACCTAGAGAGGCTCAAAGATTTAATCCATATTAGTCTCACCCAGAAAGATTTCCCTGGTCAGGAATCTAGCCTATGGCACCATGTGTGCCTAAGCTATTTGTAGTTCACGTGGTCTGATATCTTCCATGTAATTGTATATATATGTGTAATTATGAATACCTCCCTAGTTAAGAGGGAGCATTGAATAATGTAACTAGGTTTGGTATTCATAAACTGCATTTGAATTCAAATCAAATATAAAAAGAAAGAAAAATAAATTATTATTATTATGACTTATTAAAGCATGGGTTTCATGCTTGGGTCATCAAGTTATAGGTCAAAGTCCCTATTGAGGACTTCTAGGTTTTGTCTTGAGTCATTAGAGTCATTGTCCATTTTATGAGACCCTTCTTGGGCTACTAAATCTTGTAAAACTAATTATTATTGAGTAAACTAATTCATTTGTCACCTACACACCAAGTCGGCCCTTATCTAATCAAGTTGGCCTACATAAGGGTAATTCAAACTCCAAAATAATTTATAAATACAATGTAGTTCAATTCGTTTAGAGCATCACTCACACAAGTTCTATATCCAAGAGAAGGAAGCATAAGAATACAAAATTGCAAAAGAAATAGAAGGAAATTTGTTGGAGAAGGAAATCAAAGTTTATGGGTTGTCTCTCTCTCGCACGCGTGAATTTACTAGGTTATTTTTTGGAAGGTCAAAGTACTGCATTAAGGTCAAAGTTTCTGCTGCTGCTACTAGTTCGAAGTTTCTGATGCCGCTACTAGGTCGAAGTTTCTGCTGCTGCTACTGGGTCAAAGTTTATGCTACCACTACTAGGCAAAATATTTGTTGCTACATCTAGGTCGAAATTGTTGTTGGAAGGTTATCATCTATAAAAGAATGGAAGGGTTGACTTGGTGGTTGGAGGAAGTCTATGTCTAGGTCAAGGAGTCTTGGGTCATCTCATGAAACTATTAAAGGAAAAGTTCTTGAATGGGTTTTCCCCTAGATAGGGGTTTTTCCATGGATGTCCACCTACATCTAGTGTCTTTGATCTTCCTATTATGGTTTTCGTAATTTCTTGATGAACTAAGATAAAATAAGAACACGAGAAAATTAATAAGAACATAAGAATATCGTAAGTAATTATCAATATAAAGAAAATCTTTCCGCCTTTCTGATTTTCCAACATGGTCTTATAGCTAGGGTGAAGAAGAAGGGCAAAGGCAAGCTGAAGATTTATTGAAAAAAGAATAATGAGTTTTAAGAAGTTAAATAAGGGTCATCAATATCATATAAAGAGTCAAGCCTACTATCTTCAAAAACTATGTTTAACTCATTGAAGGGAGAAAAAAAATTACAAGGATCATCCAATTATGAGGCATGGAAAAATATGATAGATCTCATCCTCAAGAAGAATAAAGTCTTGGATCTAGTTAAAGGAAAAGTAAAGATTCCCACAAATGAATCAAGTGATGTAGAAAAGGAAAAGTTCAAAGAAACATAGATATTGGCCATGACCCTAATGGTGGATGGAATAAAGGATAACCTCATCCCATATATATCCAACATATATTCCACTCAAGAGATGTATGATGCCTTATCCAAATTATTCACAACCAAGAATCTTGGTCAAATTGCAAGTCTTAAGAATGAACTAAGAACTATGAAGATGACAAATGATGACATTGTGGCATCCTTCTTTGTAAGAATAACTAGAATCAAAGATGAACTCCAGAAAATAGATGAGATAGTACCTAAAAAGGAGTTTGTAATCACTGCACTTCTAGGATTACCAACATCCTGGAGTGCCTTCTCATTAGGTATCAACAATTGGAAGGAAACTCCTACATTCTAACAATTATGGAATGCATGTAGTCAAGAAGAAGTCAAAATTTCATTATTAAGCAACAAAAAGAATGAAGAGGAGAAAATTTCAAATTCCTATTCCACACATCACAAGAATAAAGGAACCTTCAAGAAGTATAAAGGACCAAGAAGGAAGGTAGACCTATATAAGATATAATGTTAAAATTGTCTCAAGATGGGTCACTATAGAAATCATTGTCTTGAAAATCCAAGGAATAAAAAGAGAAACATCGATCAAGCAAATGTTGTCAAAGAAGAATCTCCAAAGAAGAAAAATATGGAAGAATATGAAGTCAAAAACCTATTTTCTAGGGATTCTTAGGGACTCTATCCCTTACATATCCTTCTACTCTAAGTTTTGAATAGTTTTTCCTTTATGCTTTGATTTCTATTACTTGTGGGTTTAACATGCTTTGGAAAAATATTTTTGAATTGTTTTTTGAATTGAATGTGTTCTTTCCCTGGTACATACATTAATTAAATCTAGGGTTTCACCCCAGCACCTCCTGCTTGAGGACCCACTGCCTCATCTAGATCTAGAATGGGACGTGGCATAATCACTGCCACCGTGAGGCACCGGAGAGTTGGTCATCATGCCCTAACATGCACCAGCACCACCTCTCCCAGTCCATCCCAACCCTCCTTAGGAATCACCCTTGTTAGGGTGTTTGCTCAGACCCATGAATTCTCATAATCCCTTAGTTGTGCCTCTAAAGTCATTGATCATGATTCACCCACCTCGGTGTACTCCCATAGCCTTTTCATCTCCTTGGAAGTGGAGGATTTGGTCCCCTCTCCAAAGGGACCACCAATCTTGAGCCAACAACACCATGCTGGCCTCTCAGGTCCCTCCTACTCCCTAGCATCCCTTCATACTTGTGGTACAGTAGATGCACCAACTAAACCCATGCATCACGGATCATTGCCTACTAGGTAGGCCAATGGTCATCCATGGGGGACCACATTTGTAAGAAAATATGCATGGTATCAACATCATACAAAAATATGCATCATAAATATACATGTACAGAAGCACAAAAAAGTAGAAATTACAAATCATATACCTGCTGGCCCCCAAGCATCACCAAGAGGAAGCCCCATATCTGGATCACCTGTAAAGTATACACCACGATATGGGTAATCAAGAATCATCTAAGGATTGGATCTGAATTAACCCTCAACATAGGCATACCATTAACACCCTACAACACCACCACTAGCTTGTGGCATCACTGGCACCCACCATCTCATCCATGGGTCTCTAGGAGGACTTGGTGGCACTACTATAAAAGATCGGAGCATCATGACCCGCTCATACATAATCATACATAAAATTATGGTGCTACAAAAACTTCATGCCCCACCCTTCCATACCTTTGTCAACTGGGATACCATCCCATGATATATAAAATTGGCCCAGTTAAAGAAGTGGCTCACCTGTAGTCTCTGTAGCATCGTAATTTGTTGCCCTGACACCCGATGAGGAGACACCGACCATACAAACCACACAATCATCACTATAAATTATCATTCAACAAGATCTCTTATCGAAGTAGCATGGATGCACCCCTCATCATAAGTGTTGGTCCCATAGTGGCCCTCTACCTCTGCACATTTGTGAATATCTACCTACCTAGCCAGCAAGGCATGCAGAAAGACCTCCCCGCGAGGCACCAACCCAGTCACAAAATTCATATCTAACGCAAGAATAATCGATAGATCACTTTTTCTGATGACAAATATTTGTCAATCCATGTCCCAAAATCAAGCGAAGAAATGTCAGAATACATCCTGCATCATCAAAATTGGGTTCTAAAGAAACTTCAGCAACCCCAAACCTGCTAGTGTCTTGCTAGCCACAACATCCCCTAAAATTTCTATGCTAAGAGGTTCCTAGTCTTGCTCTCACCACAACATTCCCATCCTGCCATCAAGGATGTCAAAATATAAAAAAATCAGCCTTCTAGGCTACCAAAAACCTATTTTTCCTCAACCGTGCATGTAAGCGTGTAAAAGGTGTGTTTTTCGCACGTCTATTTCTCAAATAGACGTGTGGTGCATGTGTCTTCCATGCCATAAACCACGACGATGTTAAATTCGGGGTCACGCCTCTTCTTGCTACACAGATGTAATGTTCGCACACTCGTTATCGATATAGGGATGTGGACTATGTGACCTTGGTAGGGCGAGCCGCAAAGTCGCCAAACGAATGACGCCATGACTTTGACCCTTAATGCACACGGTAAGTGCAGATGTCTTGAGGTTAACTGTGGGGTAGCCACATGTATCCCCAAAAACAATGTGGTGACTACGCAACTAAAACTTAGTCGCCCACGTAGTCAATTTTTCCTACCTTTAAAACGTCCGTATAGGGCATCCCAATATGACCTACCTAGCCTAATATACAAAATTCACAAAGGTAGGGTTACATGTTCTAACTTGTCTCTCCCTACATGCTACCCAGCTACACAAGCTGATCACAATGATAAGAAACAACTCCTAGAACAAATCTAGTCTCCCAAAATAACAAGTACAAATGAGGTGGCATAGGGCCAAATTTTCCCTATATATCACCCTTTTTGTCATTTTTTGGAGCCTAGTACAAGAGCTCATGACCTCCATTTTCAAAACTTTGAGAGACATAAGGATCATGACCATATCATCTTCATCTTGGCACCCTTCATTCCATCCCAACCCCAAACTCATTTTTTGGGCTCGTTGCATGCCCAGAGCATCACTTTAGGTGCTCCTTCTCCTAAGTTTTGATTCATATTGTTTAGTCCATTTTAGCTTACATATGTTTTATCAAGATGTTTTCACTTGGGGTATTGGTCATGGAATTTGCAGGTACGTCAACAACTTCCTGCCAGAGTTAGCACCCCAGTGGTCATCGACAGGGAAGTTATCATTCATAACATAGCATGATAGGCTTCCTACAAATATTTGCATATCCTGACATTATTTATCCAAAGTGCACCATAGTGTGCACCATCTTGACCAATTTTACCACCACCTCCCCTTGCACATGGTAAACATTCATTCCAGTCGATAGAGCCTCCTCACTCATGGATTACCTCATGTTATATACCCCCACATATTATTTGGAATCCATGACCATATACTCTGGCTTGGGGGTCATCTCACTTGTATAACTTGAAGATCAAACTCATTCACATTTTATTGACTTAATTCTAACCAACCCTACTCTTGAGCCACCTTACTCCTCAAGACAGATAAATGCGAGCACTCTTTTGCATTCTACAATGGGCCTATCATTCCTCCATACAACATAAGCTCATTTGTGTCACTTCATTCGCCTCACCAACCTAGCACGGAGAACAACCAATGGGGACACTGCCCTCCAAAAATACATTCTACCTCCATCGTCATGTAGATCACTTTTTTCAGGGGAAACCCATCTCTTTGTACATACATCCTAAACCACCTTTAGATTCTTTTGGAAAGTGTACAAATAGTTTTTAGGAAAATGGTTCCCACCCATATTTTCATGCCTTGTACCTAAAAACAGTCCCTGGTCTCCCTTGGTTATAGCTTGCACATAATCTGCATTCATTCACCCTCTTCATACCAATCATAACATACTCAAACCTACCTTGGATGTCACGTTGAATCCAGGGTCACTACCCTAAGAAGAATTGTCTTGACTGCCGCCACTTGCATTATAGATTCGACCTCATGCAAGTTTCCCATATCCATTCATATCATCAAATTTCAGTATCATGCCTTATTGACCCACCATATTACAATTTTTTTCACTACATATCTTCATTTCCCGAATCAACATTTCGGGCAATTGATGCCTCTTTCCCATCAACTTCAACACCCATTTTCAAGGATCGAGGTAGTACCTTGGGTTTACCCTCCCCGTCAGGGACATCCCTAGGTGACATAATGTGAATCATTATTTCCCATTGATGTCATCAATCCCCCTAACATTCGACACCAACATAAGCTCTCATGTTAGGATGGTATCGTATTTCATGACAGTTATAGTTCTCTCATTTAGTTGAATACGCACGAATCACTTAACACCTCATTCAACAATTCTTATATCTCGATGCATGGGAGGTACACAAAGTTGAAGACCCATGCATCCATAAGCACCTCACTCCAACAATGATTCACCTTTTCTTGATGCATGGGGGAACCTGACTCCATCTATCTATTAGAAGCACCCTTGAGGGTATCAATAGTTATCATCATTGGCTATCAACATGTTAGTCATTCCAACACTGTCTAGATAAGAATATTTTCCTGGCTGATTGTACTAAATAGTCACTAGTCATCATAATGAGCATGGGACATGCCTACCTCGTATAAGCACTTTTTTGAGAGCATGGTTATATTTTATCCTCAGTTAAGTTTGTTTCTTTACTAATCTCATAAGCAAGTTATTCTCTCTATCTAGAAGTTGATCAGACTCTCAGTCATGAAAGAAAACTTGATGTATTTTTGCTATATGCTTGCTCCTAACCTCACACATCAGGGGGTAACTGTTAACATTGGAAAATCATACACTTATTTTTGAAATCTAAAAGACATCCAAATTTGTCGAGCAAAATGCACAAGTGACTATTTTCTAGCTGAAGACATTATGAAGATAAAAAAATTAAATTTCTCCTAGGCTTCATATATAAAATTTGGACCGCACAACATATTTTAAGGAAAAATATAAACTGCATGACTTCTTCTTCGAAAATTGCATGGTCAAAGAAAAGTATGAATCAAAATATTCAAGACCACTTCCCACACATGGAAGATGATTCCCTGACATGTTCCAGTCAAGGAAAACCGAATTCGAGTCACCCTGAAGATATGAAACCCTCAATGGAATCATCTTGTCCTACTCTTAAGTCATTATCATACATGAACCAAGAGAGGGAAGATGGATTCAAAAAATTATATATAAACAAGCCATGGGAGAACCAAAAAAAGAGACAATGTTATGCTGATCAAATTGCTATCAAAGCAAAACTTCATTTCATTGTTGAAGCAAAAGAAGTAGAGCACTATTATGTTGGCAGAATTTCTCCTTAGTAGTCCACCACTCTAGTGTGAACATGATTTCACCATTGCGATATCATTTATACTTCTTGGATAGAGAGGAGAAGCTTACAAAGAGATTGAAGAAAAGAACCTCCTTGCTAAGGATTTTTTAGCACCATTTCTCAAATAATTCGCTTCAAGTATTTAGTATTCTACTATTTATATTCATCTTCTACCACCAACAATCAATAAAGGGAGCCATTTTACATAATTATATTGAATTGTTTGCTTCATTAATCATTATTTGTGTGTTTATATCTTTGTTTTAGTTTATGTTTGTTTATGTATTGTTTCCACCATTTGCAATACTTTGCTTCTTCATGATTTTCCACTGACAACAAATAAACTGCTTGTTTTTCTTTGCAGGGAATAACCTACTTCTAAGAAGGTGTATTTTGGTACACCATTGCTGCAAAAACACTACAACTCTTATCAATAGTGAGACAAGGTGGCTTCACTATCCATTGGAAGTGTGTACCACACCAAGGCATGGAAGAGAGTGCAAGTCAAGATCATAATGGGAAGACAAGGGTTGAATGAGGCTTAGAACTGTGTCATGCACTGTTGTGTGAGAGAGAGAATTCTTGGGTGCAGGTCGTAATTACAATGAGGAAGGGTAAGGCACACTGCTAACTGAAAGTGCACAGTGTGCTAGGGAGGTTCAATGAGGGTGGAGGTCACAATTACAGTGAGCATAGATGCTTCATTATGGCTTAGAAGTGCTATATGCATTTTGAAGGGAGCCTTTCTTAGCTAGGCACAATTTGTAATCATAGAGGGTGCCCATTGCCCAAAAGTGTGATTTTCTCAAAGAAAAGCTCAAAAACTATTAAGTGATGATCAACAACAAGTCAAGAACACAATAAAAGTGATAGAAACAAGTTGCAAGTGTTTATTCTTCCTGTCAAAATCATGAATAGAAGGTGAAAGGTCATAGAATGTGAAGAGTCTATAGAAACACCACTTGTGACAAAAAGATGACACTTGTAAAAGAAAGAATGGATGAAAATGACACTTCGTATGCAAAAAACTGATCAAAACACCACTAAGAAAACAAGAGCATCACTAAAAATGATGAAAAAAAAGCTACAATTTGCAAAACTTACCAAGAATTGGCGCAAGTGTGACCAAGAATGAAAAAGAATTCGTGTGATGAGAAAATGTGATCAACCTAGAGTGAATAGTGATTGTGAGAATAAATAATGAGATGGGTTGCTTATAAAGAAAATCCACATGCAAATAAAGGTTAGGATTTCCATGCATGCTTGCCACTTGTCACTTAATGAGTGAGTTATTTAAATTAAGTGGGAGCGGGTACCTATTTTCTAGGATTGTGCTTTGCATGCAAGCAAAGAAGGGTGCATGCGTGAGAAATAGGGGTGCCCACTAGCTAGAAACAATATGTGCAAAACCACTGATAAAAGGGAGTGCACACTTTCTATTTAAAGGGAGTGTGCACTCATTGTGGAGGAGAAGTGCCTTCAATTGTGAGAAGTGCATTGAAGATCAAAATGGTGCATTTTCCTCTAATAGTGCATGTGTAGTCACTAACTATAAAAAGTGTGCTTTCTCTAGGAGAAAAGGTTGCACTTTCTTGATTTTGTGTCGTGTTCATGTTGAGTGAAGAATGTTAACACTAAGTCAAAGAAAAGATTGTTCTTTTCCTATCTTTAGAAAGACAACACAATAAATTCCAAAGTTAAGAAAGCGGAACTTGGGAAACTTTGACCTAGTAGGAAAAGAAACACTTAAGGATGTTGACAACATATGTAGGCTCCAATATCAAACAAGGAAAAATTTTAGAGGGTCATTGTTGCAATGAAACACAATGTATTTTTTTTATGTTTTTGGCATATTGCAATTGAAACATCACAAGGCTATGTGGTGCAAAGGCTGTAAGTTTCACACCAATAAGTTGGCTGAAAAGAGGAAAATTTCTAATTGTGGGATAACTGTAGTCTTCCGAGTCACTAATGTTTCCTATAGAAGTGACTCACATCCACAAGTCTATGAAAATTGATACTATGAATATTTGGATGACATGCATGAGTGTGACTTTGATTCCTTCAAATTGGTTCTATTTGACGTGAAATGGTATAGGCTATGAATAAATGAACGTGATCTCCATAGAACTATTATTCAACATGCTAATGAATTTACCATGGTTAACACAAGGTCATTTGAGCCAAGATTGGATCTATATGTTCTTCCAAGCTAATGTGAACATGTCTTTTACTTATAGGTTGCAGGTAGTCAGGTTGGTCATATGTTGTTAGATATGATCCAAGAGGAAGGTTGGTAGAGTATAATGTAGTAGAAGAGATGATAATGTTGAAGATGATGATGGTGTAGAGGAGAATTTTGTTGATGATCACAACTATCAAATCACGAAGATATCGAAGAAGTTCAAGGAGATGTTTGAGACAATGTTCTTGATGAAGATGATAATGATGATGTATTTCTAGATGAAGAACTTGAAGAAGTTGAACCAAATGTAGGAGATGATGTTCTTAAGGATGATATGATTATTGGAAATGATGAAATTGCTGATGATGATGGAATTGTTGATCGTTTTATGTGTCATTTTTCAACTGGATGGCATAAATGTTGATCTGATGGATGGAGAAGAAGATTAATGAAATTGGAATGTTATAATGTACGATGCATGCATTTGTATGTTTTAAGTTGTAGATTGTTCTCTTTCATTTAACTTAAATATTTTTTTCTTAGCAATTTCTATATATGATTGATTCTTGCTATGTTTCTTTCAAATAGTTTATAGTAGATAAATTGGGTGTTGATAAAATTGAGAGTGATGTGAAGGGGGGGAGAGAGGGGCCATATGATCTTCCACCTTCACATGGTAGACCTTGTTTAGTATAGAATGTTATATTATTCTTGAAACCAAGAGAAGATTATTATTGGAGGAAATTTATATGCTCTTATTAATTAACCCCACACATAGTTGTTGGAAACTAGATCACTAGTGAGTGGGGGGGTGAATCAGTAGTGAAGGCCTTTATATCAAATTTTAATCTTTTATAAATTTTCAACACACATCCACAATATTATCTACTCAAAACATGAAATAAGCAATAAAATCCAAGTATAATAACGATGAGAAACATCAACCCAAGCATGCACACATAAGAACATAATTATTTTTGGTGGAAACCCTTTATGGCGAAAACCACCCTATTGTTGTTGCACTATTGAATACTTCTATTAATTTGATGAACAATATTTTACATGGATTATCTTATAACCATAATCCGAAAGACTTTTCTTCCTTCATCGTATGTTGGCACCTATAATTTAGGAAATTTGTTTCTCTCACGGATCTATGGAATACCATCCATTGAAGGCCACCATGATCAACGATCCTCGCCCAAATCCCATTGGACTATCCAACTCCTATTGGATGGAGAAATTTTTTCCTTATACTGAACCCTACTAAATAATTATCTACTTTGAAGTCTCCACACCTTCACTTCCTCCATGTGAACCATGTTTCATATATTTTCAAATTAGGTTCTCAATTTACTCAACATGAGCAACCCAACAACACCATTATTCTGCATATAAAATCTAAATAATTATTTTTTCTCAAAGGGCATTACTTCTTCACTTCTACTCATAACAAGATCTACAATATAACACACCACAAAATGGCATTTTTTCTCCACTTTAAACACTACCATCTACAACAAAAAACTCTGAAATTCTTAAATCATTCTCTAAATTCTAGGTACAACACTCTGATAAAAAACTGCAAAACTATGTGAGCAACTGCTGCAATTTGTACTCACTCTTAATGCCCTCACAATGCCATAATCTATCGAAAATGCAACAAGAAAGTCTCAATTTTGATTTTTCCTTAATCAAATTGTGGAAATTCGAAATTCCACATCAATAGACAACTTGGAGGAGTTAACTAAGGTGACATAGCTCTTGTCACTCAATTACGAACACATAATTTGATTTAATGAGTTCAATTTAAATTTGATTGTGTTGATTCCTAAAAAAAATGAGTCTAGATCAGTTAATTCGAGTGAAGGGCATGAAGTTCAACTGTATGTAGTGATTCCTAAATTTTAGGAGCCTAGGTTGAGTTAATTTCAGTTGTAATAAGTTAAACTAGTTCTAACTGTTAATAGAACTAGTTGGTGGTAGTTTAAGTAGTGAGACATCAGTCTAACTCAAAGATCATCTAGTTAATAGATAAATCAATTAATACTTAGCTCATGCATGCAAAAAAATTGAGTTGGCCAATTGTGGTGGAGTTTCCAAGGCAGTTAACGAGTAGTTGTAAACTGTTTGAGTGTACAGATGTTGCATGAGGTCAAGTGGACCATACTTGGGAATTGTGCAATGAATTAAAGGAAATTACTATTTAATAGGGGCTAATTCCTCAAGGAAAAATGCATGGAAATAAGAGCTTGAAGGGGTCATATGATCTTCAACCTTCACATGGTAGGCATTGTTTAGTAGAGAATGTTATATTATTCTTGAAACCAAGAGAAGATCATTATTTGCTGAAATTTATATGCTCTTATTAATTAACCCCACACATAATTATTGGAAACTATATCACTATTGACTGGGGGGGTGAATCAATAGTGAAGACCTTTATATCAAATTTTAATCTTTTTTCTAGATTATAAATTTGCAACACACATCCGCAATATCAGCTACTCAAAGCATGAAAGAAGAAATAAAATCAAAGCATAATAACCATGAGAAACATCAAACCAAACATGCACACATAAGAACACAAGTATTTCTAGTGGAAACCCTTTCAGGAGAAAAATACCCTACTCCTGTTGGGCTACTCAATTATTCTATTAATTTGATGAACAATATTTTAAATGGATTATCTTACAACCATAAGCTGAAAGAATTTGCTTCCTTCACTGTATGCTGGCACCTATCATTTAGGAAATTTGTTTCTCTCACAGATCTATGGAATACCATCCGCCGAAGGCCACCATGATCAACGATCCTTGCCCATATCTCATTGGACTATCCAACTCCTATTGGATGGGATAATTTGTTCCTTCTACTAAATCCTACCAAATAATTATCAACTATGAACCCTCCATGCCTTCACTTCCTCCATGTGAACCATGTTTCATGTATTTTCAAACTGGGTTCTCAATCTGCTCAACATGAGAAATGCAACAACACCATCATTCTGCATATAAAATCTAAATAATTTTTTTCTCAAAGGGGGTTACTTCTTCTCTTCTACTCACAATAAGATATGCAATATAACACACCACAAACTGGATTTTTTTCTCCACTTTAAACACTACCATATGCAACACAAAACTCTAAAATTATCCTCAAATCATTCTCTAAATTATGCATACAACACTGTGATAAAAAAACTGCAAAACTATGTGAGCAACTGCTGCAATTTCTACTCACTCTTAATTCCCTCATAATGACATACTTGATCAAAAATGCAATAATAAAGTCTCAATTTTGATTTTTCCCTAATCAAATTGTGGAAATTCGGAATTCCACATTAGTAGACAACTTGGAGGAGTTAACTAAGGTGACATGGCTCTTGTCACTCAATTACGAACACATAATTTGATTTATTGAGTTCAAGTTAAATTTGATTGTGTTGATTCCTAAAAAATATGAGTCTAGCTCAGTTAATTCGAGTGAAGGGCATGAAGTTCAATTGTATGTAGTGATTCCTAAATTTTAGGAGCCTAGGTTGAGTTAATTTTAGTTGTAATAAGTTAAACTAGTTTGATGTGTTAATAGAACTAGTTGGTGGTAAGTTAAGTAGTGGGACACCAGTCTAACTCAAACATCATCTAGTTAATGGATCAATCAACTAATACTTAGCTCATGCATGCAAAAAAATCGAGTTGGGCAATTGTGGTGGAGTTTCCAAGGCAGTTAACCAGCAATTGTAAGCTAGTTGAGTGTACAGATGTTGCATGAGGTCAGGTGGACCATACTTGGGAATTGCACAATGAATTAGAGGAACTTCCTATTTAATAGAGGTTAATTCCTCAAGGAAAAATGCAAGGAAATAAGAGCTTGGAGGGGCCATATGATCTTCCACTTTCACGTGGTAGGCCTTGTTTAGTAGAGAATGTTATATTATTATTGAAACCAAGAGAAGATCATTATTGGAGGAAATTTATATGCTCTTATGAATTAAACCCACACATACTTGTTGGAAACTAGATCACTACTGAGTGGGGGGGCGAATCAGTAGTGAAGGCCTTTAGATCAATTTTTAATATTTTTTTCCATAATATAAATTGACAACACACATCCACAATATTAGCTACTCAAAAAATTAAATAAGCAATAAAATCAAAGCATAATAACGATGAGAAACATCAACCCAGGCATGCACACATAAGAATACAAGTATTTCTCATGGAAACCCTTTTGAGAGAAAACCGCCCTAATGTTGTTGCGTTAATAAATTCATCTATTAATTTTATGAACAATATTTTACATGGATTATCTTACAACCATAAGCCGAAAGACTTTGCTTCCTTCACCATATGATGACACCTATCATTTAAGAATTTCGTTTCTCTCACAAATCTATGGAATACCATCCGCTGAAGGCCACCAAGATCAACGATCTTTGCCCAAATCCCATTGGACTATCCAACTCCTATTTAATGGAGAAATTTGTTCCTTCTATTCAATCCTACCAAGTCATTATCTACTCTAAAGCTTCCACGCCTTCACTTCTTCCATGTGAACCATGTTTCATACATTTTCAAACGGGGTTCTCAATCTGCTCAACATGAGAAATCCAACAACACCATCGTTCTAGATATAAAATCTAAATAATTTTTTTTTCTCAAAGGGGGTTACTTTTTCTCTTCTACTCACAACAAGATCTGAAATATAACACACCACAAACTGGCATTTTTTCTCCACTTTAAATACTACCATATGCAACACAAAACTTTGAAATTCTCCTCAAATCATTCTCTAAATTTTGCATACAACACTCTGATAAAAAATGCAAAACTATGTAAGAAATTGCTGCGATTTATACTCACTCTTAATGCCCTCACAATGACATACTCTATTGAAAATGCAACAATAATGTCTCAATTTTGATTTTTCCTTAATCAAATTGTGGAAATTTGAAATTCCACATCTGCGGACAACTTGGAGAAGTTGACTGAGGTGACATGGCTCTTGTCACTCAATTACGAACACATAATATGATTTAATGAGTTAAAGTTAAATTTGATTGTGTTGATTCCTAAAAAATAGGAGTCTATCTAAATGAATTCGATTGAAGGGTATGAAGTTCAATTGTATGTAGTGTTTCCTAAATTTTAGGAGCCTAGGTTGAGTTATTTTTAGTTGTAATAAGTTAAACTAGTTCTAACTGTTAATAGAACTAGTTGGTGGTAAGTTAAGTGGTGGGACATTAGTCTAACTCAAATATTATCTAGTTAAAGTATCAATCAACTAATACTTAGCTCATGTATGCAAAAAAATCAAGTTGGCCAATTGTGGTGGAGTTTCCAGGGTAGTTAACCAATAATTGTAAGCTAGTTGAGTGTACAGATGTTGAATAAGGTTAGGTGGACCATACTTGGGAATTACGCAATGGATTAAAGGAATTTCCTATTTAATATGGATTTATTCCCCAAGGAACAACGCAAGGAAATAAGAGCTTAGAGGGGCCATATGATCTTCCACTTTCATGTGATAGGCCTTGTTTAGTAGAGAATGTTATATTATTCTTGAAACCAAGAGAAGATCATTATTGGAGGAAATTTATATGCTCTTATTAATTAACCCCACACATAGTTGTTGGAAACTAGATCACTACTCAGTGGGGTGGTGAATCAGTAGTGAACCCCTTTATATAATTTTTTAATCTTTTTTCCAGATTATAAATTTGCAACACACATCCACAATATTAGCTACTCAAAACATGAAAGAAGCAATGAAATCAAAGCATAATAACCATGGGAAACATCAACCCAAGCATGCACACATAAGAACACAAGTATTTCTAGTGAAACCCTTTCGAGAGAAAACCACCCTACTATTGTTGCACTACTCAATTCTTCTATTAATTTGATGAACAATATTTTACATGTCTTATCTTATAACCATAAGCCAATATCTTTCGCTTCCTTCACCGTATGATGGCAGCTATCATTTAGGAAATTTGTTCCTCTCATGGATCTATGGAATACCATTCACTGAAGGCCACCATGATCAACGATCCTTGCCCAAATCCCACTAGACTATCCAACTCCTATTGGATGGAGAAATATGTGCCTTCTACTGAATCCTACCAAATCATTATCTACTCTGAAGCCTCCATGCCTTCACTTCCTCCATGTGAACCATGTTTCATATATTTTCAAACTAGTTTATCAATCTTCTCAACGTGAGCAACCCAACAACACCATCATTCTGCATATAAAATCTAAAGATTTTAGATTTTTTTTTTTTTTTTTTTTTTTTTTTTATCAGAAAGCGGGTTACTTCTTCTCTTCTACTCACAACAAGGTCTGCAATATATAACACACCACAAACTAGAGTTTTTTCTCCACTTTAAACACTACCATTTGGAACACAAAACTTTGAAATTCTCCTTAAATCATTCTCTAAATTCGGCATACAACACTCTGATAAAAAATTGCAAAACTATGTGAGAAACTACTGCAATTTCTACTCACCCTTAATGCCCTCACAATGACATATTCTATCAAAAAGTCAACAAGGAAGTCTCAATTTTGATCTTTCCTTAATCAATTTGTGGAAATTCAAAATTCCACATCAGTAGACAATTTGGAGTTAACTAAGGTGGAATGGCTCTTGTCACTCAATTACGAACACATAATTTGATTTAATGAGTTCAAGTTAAATTTGATTTTTTTATTCCTAAAAAATAGGAGTCTAACTCAGTTAATTCAAGTGAAGTGCATGAATTTCAATTGTATGTAGTGATTCCTTAATTTTATGAGCCTATGATGAGTTAATTTCAGTTGTAATAAGTTAAACTAGTTCTAACTGTTAATAGAACTAGTTGGTGGTAAGCTAAGTAGTGGGACATCAGTCTAACCCAAAGATCATTTAGTTAATGGATCAATCAACTAATACTTAGCTCATGCATGAAAAAAAATCGATTTGCCCAATTGTGGTGGAGTTTCCAAGGTAGTTAACCAACAATTGTAAACTAGTTGAGTGTATAGATGTTGCATGAGGTCGGGTGGACCATATTTGGGAATTACACAATGAATTAGAGTAATTTCCTATTTAATAGGGGCTAATTACTCAAGGAACAATGCAAGGAAATAAGAGTTTGGAGGCTTGAAAAATTGGCTAAGTATTGGCCAAGTTTAGTCATTTAGGCATAGAGATAGACCATACACTTGTAGGTTGTGCTCAAGCTTGAGCAAGCACTGTATTTCATCTCTGTTATTTTATTAATGCAATATTGATATTATGGGGTTTTGAGCAGTTTCTTACCCCTAGATAAATATCCATGCATCTGTGATGTTTCCTTTTGCATGTCTATGATTTTTGTTCTCAATTGAGAATTAAATTCCACAAATTAGTAGAGTATCTTCGAGTCTTGTTATTTAATAAATTTCATGACTAGTTTCAAATATTCACATTAATTTCTACATACTCTCACACTCTCAAGACAACTAACCAAACAGACTCAAAGCCTTTCGCTATTTGTCATTTTTCTGTGATGATTAACTTAGTAAATGTTATAAGTTATCGAGCACACAACAATTCTTTTCACACATCTAAATTTGATCAGATACAAATCTTTGATTTGATGAATCCACTCTCTCCAGTAAATTATGGATAATTTCAAGTTTCACCACCTTCTAGAAGTTCTCTTAACTTTTTCGACCATATATTGAAAAGTTCCAATCAAGAACATCGCCACAATACCAAAAATAACTGAGATGCGCAAGGAATCCAGAGAAATTCTAGCTCTAAGTCCCAGTTGCATACACAAATTTAGATGAAATCGATTGGCCGCATGCACATGATTTTCTACCAGTGACTGGAGCCCTTCATCCACACCCACAAGCCTACATCCTACAACTGTGGTAGGCGATGAAATAAACTCAGTCAAACCAACCCATAATTTGTCCAAAATTCTTCCATTGATTTATCATCATTAAAAGACCTCAGGAAGACCTTTTCACCTCTGCAACACTTCACCAAGCTACCAGATCACCAACATCATCACAAGTTAAAATATGTTGACTTCAATACCAAACAACAAATATACTAACACCTGGGCCATTAACCTGCGCCATAACAATCTGCCATCATTATGCAACTTAAAACATGTCATCATCAACGTGAGGGACCTAAACTGGGACATGGATACCTAATCAAGAAGGCTCCTCAACTCTAACTCTTGTAGCAACATCATGAATAAACAGTAACACCTATAGCAACATCATGAACACGTAGATCATCACATCTCTCCTCTTTACTAGTCATGCGACACCTTTGCACAACTAAAAATCATGGCAAGCACAACACACCACCATCCAACTCTATGCAACAACATGATCATGAGGACCATGACATCCTCTACTCACACTTTTTACACAACACCTGCAAATCATAACTCCATCCTCACATCTCCATGCTAGTATGCATGCCAAGACTAAAGCTACACATCATCCATGTATAAGTCACCTAGAACCAAACATATGTGTGCTAAAAAACTCTTATGTAGCTCATTCTACTAGGTTGACATCAATTCCAACCAACAACACATATGAAACATTACAACACACATCAATGCCAACAATCTCCCCCTTTGGAATTGATGGAAACTGCTGGTCCAACCATCTGAATTATCCTCTGAAAATTGATCTCCATCCTCACATTATCCCCCTTTGACATCAATGGGAAAGGGATAAACATGTCAAGGAAAAATTCTATATGCTCCTCTCCATGCAATGGGCACCAACAACAGAAACATAAACTCCACTCAAAAACCATATGCATGTGATGAACAAAGGGATACAATACTAAAAGATGAGAATAACAACACTTCCCCACATAACTGAAAATTATGTTCAATAAAATACTCCTGGACACAAGATATGCCCAATAAACAACACACTAGAGAAACAATAATCATCTCCTATCAACAATAGAAAAATCCATGTCATATAGTAGCAATAGATCGAATCACCAAATCAGAGAAACAACAACATAATGTGACCAACTACCAGCAGAAAATCTGATCAACTCTAGAGCATAATAAACATATATCCAACCAAATATGAAGCAACAACAACAAATGCATCCTCTCCACAATGTAATTTCCAACAACAAAAAACTCATATATTAGTAGCAACAATGACTATCTGGAAGCAACACATCTCACTCATATCTCAATAAGCATCTATAACATCCTTTGAGGAGAAACACAGTGGTAGTAAATACATGATGATATTTTCACAACAACATGACCAACCATACGCCAATAAATGAAAACATCTCCAAGGTTGAATATGTACTGATGTATATTATTTTCAATGCCTCCTTGACATATGCAAGAGGCTACTCCACATGAACCAATTACTATGACCAAATGATATACAATTAAGTACAATACATATACAATGCTCCATGGAGAAAATACATGGTTGTGAAAAGTACATAGGACTGACATGTAACTCCCCTATAAACCCACATATCACCAACTAATATCATTATGGACCCAAGTTTACATCATTCATCCAGCATACCAAGCTACATCAATGGTATACAACATAAGACATGACTAGGACATTGATTAGCCCATACATAGCTAATTGACAAAACATACTAGACATCTTGGGTCTCTCCATGAGAAATACACATCTAGGATAAACAATAAAGATACATGGATTTTACATTTGCACAAAAAAGTCCTCTCCTCTATGGATACCCAAAATAATGATATAACATAAGTACATGATATCCACGAGCAATGATATTTGCTCCATTCAAAAACACCAATGAAGATTCAATACATGACATGTGCATCAAATATACATCCTCCATGAGAAACTATATAGGCTCTATATGTAACAACAATAATCGGAGTACTAACCATAGCATGTTCTAGTGCATGATCACTCTCAACATCTTGCCCATAAACAAAGATCTCGCCATCAACATGTGAGTAACACTCATCAATGAAATATCTGCAACAAAATCATGATAAACTCTAGCAACCACTATGCTACACATAAGCATCAACTAATAACAAAAAGATGGAAATATGACATAGAAGTAGCAACATATACATCCTCATCTTCATGAAGTAGCAATTCATCAATGAGGTTCAACAACCAGCAACATACTACAATGGTACCAATTATAACTCCATCAAGCAACAAATAATTCATTTGTAACAGATTAGACAATGCAAGAATAATAATCATCAATGTATGGTCAATGTGAAATATATCTAGGAAAGACTATGCAATAACATTATCACAACAACATGATCATGAGGATCATGACATCCTCTTCTCATACTCTATACGCAACACCTGCAAATCACAGCTCCATATTCACATCTCCATGCTAGTACACATTCCAAGACCAAAGCTACACATCATCCATGCACAATCCACTTACAATCTCCCATACCTTGGATAAATTTTAAAAATGGTCTGCATATTAATCAATTTTCTATACTGGGAACAAAACCCATGTCCCATAATTTTCAAATTCAACTTCATATTCACCCAAATTGAGGAGGAAGTTGTTTGTTTGAAAACTATTGTGAATTTGGGTTGAAGCATTAGTTAACTTCTAAAAATCCATTGACATGGGTGTGTTTTGACTGATGTGGGAGCATGAAAACATTATTTTAAACACAAACCATGTCATGGTTTTCTCTTAGAAGTGCGACAATATTTCAAACCCTAAATGGGTGCAGGAACTGTACTATTGGTGCAGGAATTGCATAACTCATATTAATGATTCATAAACTATGAAAATAATACATAAATGAAGAAATTTTTATTAAAATAAAATTAAACCCAATTATTCATTTTTGCATCAAAAATGTGAGGAAGTGCGTGGTAAAGTGGTCACAAAATGTGAGTAAAATAGGGCATCATGGAGGCAAAAAATTGTATCAAATATGACAATTCTAAGACCTGAAAAATAATGAATTAGAAGTGAAACTTTGAAGACATTTATAACCTATAAATGACCTATAATTATCAAACCTAAAATCTGTAATTACACCAAAGTTTGATTTTTCACCCTGTGCATCGTCTAATTCTATTATGACAACATAAAAATTTGCCTCTAAAACACTGATTTTCATGCCAAAAAGTATAAAACAATGAGAATATATCATGAAATTATAACACCCCTTTACTTTATTGAGTTCTGAGGAGGTGGTTGTTAATTAGACCCGACTCCCAAGAAGTGGCGATGAGAATGGGGTTTAGAAGTTTCTCAAATTATTTTAATTTCTCTCCAACAATATTTAAAGTTGTTAGACTTATTTTGTAACTAGTATAGAGGATTGTGTTCACAATTTCATAAGAATCAAAGATTCATAAACACATAAATACATTATCATTATATATATATATATTATATATATATATATATAATATATTATATATATATATATTTATATATATATATATATATTAATATATATATATACATTTTAATTACCGGTAAGCACCTATTCTCCAACATTAAATTTCAGTTCTAAATTTACAAGATAACTAAGGGATGATTGTCAAAGTTTCTGAGGTTAAAGCTTGAAAGCAGTGTTTCCTTGTCTATGTTTCATCTACATAATCCCTTAACAACTTCCAAAAAGTAGATTTAATACATATTGTGACTGTACATAGATATAAAAAATTGAGGTCGAAACTTAAAAGATGATGGTAAATCTACATACTTCTACACAACTTCCAATAGTAAAGGCACGACTAAGTGATAATATATTATGTTGAATATGAGTTGTCAATACCTATCCACTGCATAGTGATACTAGGGACAATATTCCATGCATGTTATGAGATAAGGAGCTCACTGTGATTTGGGACAACCAATAATTCTAGTTCATTGATAGGATTTAAGGCATTCTCACCAAGAGAAATTAAATGAGATCCCCATTATTTCAGATCAATATGAGTTTGAATATTTGTAGTCATTGATGTCCATATTTTTTAAAGACGAATTTTCAAGAATGCTTAAGATTTACACTGCAATAAATATTGGAGTACGACACCAGTTATTAACCCTTGAAGACAACAAGTGATGGAAAAAAACCCTTAGATGTAAAAATCAAACCTAGATTAGAAATCAACCAATAGTATTGTGATGCTAGATGTGAATGTCAGTAGATTGGAAAAACATCCATGAACACTAATAATCACTTAATGTTGTCAATAAGGTGTTGTATCTTTGCTTAACAAGTGCTCTTATGAATGTGAACAATTCTATCTAGTACTGAAATAAGTAAAAAATTGACTTTTCTCTTAAAAAATATGTTTAGACAATTTGTATGCTAAAGTATTGCAGATTTATTTACCCACTCCTCTGTCAAGATGTGCTTAGCATTTACTAGTACTATAAGTTTAAAGTATCACCATGAAAATTAATAGTAGTTGTATTAGTTTACATCAAAGTCGAATTAAGGCGCATTAGAGTGTTATTACAATGAAAGACTGAAGTACAAGTTCGTACACCCATAGGATGGAATGATCATTATATCACTGGCAATGAATTATAGGTCCTGGTGTGCATTTATTTGAGGAAGACAAACAGTGCCTTTTACCATATGAAACCCAAGCAATTTGGAGCATTATGGAACCAAAAAAATATATATATGTGAAAAACTAAAAATATTTAATAGCGTTAAAATTACTTATGAGTACAAAAATAATCTCCAAGTTGAATCATTCAATTTGACCTTGAAATGAAGATTGGGAATACATTTTGGTGAAGTGAGCCAAAACTGCCTTGCTTCACTAAAATGTATGCCAAGGATTCATTTCTTGGCCAATATAATTGGTTCAAATTGTATACTATTTAATTAGTAATTTTACACACTAGTTTTCTTCCAGTAATGTTTTTGTTGTTCACAAATTGTTGACACTTTTGGGGGGACACCGTGAACTACGGTTGCTACAACACTTTTGTTTACATTAAATTCAACATTTATATCACTAAATTAAAAAACTTTAATTGCATTAATGTTACTTATGAGTAAAAAAATAATCTCTAAGATGAATCATTCAATCTGGCCTCAAAATGAAGGTCGGGCATGCATTTTTGTGAAGCAGGCCAAAATTGTATTGCTTCACTAAAATATGCGCACATGCTTCATTTCTTAGCCAATCTGATTGATTTAAATCATATACTATTTAATTATTAGTTTTACACATTAATTTTCATCCAGTAAGTTTCTATTGTAACTTTTTGGGGGACACCATGAACTCTGATTTTTGTAGCACTTTCATTTACATGAAATTCTACCTTCATATCACTAAATTAGAAAAATTTAATTTTATTAATATTACTTATGAGTAAAATAATATTATTCAAGTTGAATCATTCAATTTAGCCTTGAAATGAAGGTTGGGCATGCATTTTTGTGAAACAGACCAAAATTGTCTTGCTTTACTAAAATGTACACCGAAGCTTCATTTCTTGGTCAATCTAATTGATTCAAATTATATAGATTTAATTAGTAAATTTACACACTAATTTGCTTCTAGTAAGTTTATGTTATTCACAAACTATTAACACTTTCGAGGGACACCGTGAACTGTGATTCCTCTAGATCTTTCATTTACATTAGCTTCAACCTTCAGGTCACTAAATTAGAAAACTTTAATTACATTAATGTTACTTATGAGTAAAAAAATACTCTCAAAGGTGAATCATTCAATTTGGCCTTAAAATGAAGGCTGGGAGTGCATTTTAGTGAAGTAGGCCAAAATTTCCTTGCTTCACTAAAATGCACGCCCAGGCTTCATTCTTCGCCAATCTCATTTATTCAAAATGTATATTATTTAATTAGTAATTTTACACAGTAGTTTGCTTCCAGTAAGTTTTTGTTGTTCACAAATTTTTGACACTTTTTGGGGGGCACCGTGAATTGTGATTGTTGCAACACTTTCATTTACATTAACTTAGACCTTCATATCACTAAATTGTTAGACTTTATGTTGGGTGGGGGGCCCCTAGGTCTAAGTTTTTGTTTGAGTCATGTAAAGACTCCACATTTTGAGGAGTGGAGTGTGATTAGCACATTGCTTTAAGAGTCAAAGGGGATTTAGAGCAGGTCAAAGCCCCTTCTTTTGTAAAGGGATGGGATTATCTAGAGTATTTTGAGCTCCACCCATGGTTTACGGACCATGGTATTCTAATGGTAAAATAATATATAAAGGGATGTCCTAGCAAATCTAGGGCAATCAATTGAGGAGATGAAATATCTTTGAGTCTGTAATTAGAATATCTTTCGGTATTCGGGCAAAGAGAAAGGCTCTTACTAATGTGTGCGCATAGACCTTGGTAAGTCTACAACTGTGTGCGCATGCCCTTATAGCTGTGTGTGCACGGTCAGAAAGATTATATCTAGGAAGACTTGACTAATAAAAGAGAATTATGAGACAAATCTGTGTATTTTCTTAACTTCATGTAGTTTCTGTTTTTTAGCCTGTTATTGTTCGTTTTTATATATTTCTTCTACAATTTCATCACGAAGGTTCAAATATTATTTTATATGATGAATAGTACATGTTTGACTAGTTACGCTCATCTTGCAAGTTTGTTAAGTAGGAAAACACTTTACAACTTTAACAATAATGTTAACTGTTTGTGAAGTTTGGATTAAGCCATAAATTGTTAGAAACATTATAGCCACATTTCATAGTCCCTTTGGATGCGAAAACTGGGTTCAAGCATCCCCCAATATCACCACAGTTGAGACTGTAGTCTACGTGAGCAGGTCATTTCTAAAAGGGCTGGTGGTATAGGGTTTTGTTGGTTAGCGCAACTAACTCTGAACCTGGGTCTAAGACATTGAATCCAACAAACTGAGTTGCTGAATATTCTTTATTTTCCACACATTGGGCACATCAACATAAACACAATCTGTGTGCACCAACTATTGGCATTGGTACATGATGGGTGTCTGTGGCTCATAATGCCAATTCCGATTGACGATATGTTAATTTGAAGGATTACTGCGTTGCCTCACCAAGGATTGAACCTCAATGATGCATTTGTCAAGAAATATTAGGAGAAAAAGCTGGCCAATCAGATGAAGAATGACTTTGGCTTAGTCAAGAAGTCTCGGAGCTATGATATTAGTTTTATTAATGATGAGGTTGTCTGTTTTGTCGCATCCATTTTGGCTGGTAAGATCATGAGGAAGTGTCAAGGATATGAAGTGTCGGCCCCAATTGTATCCTTGTCTACGCAGTGCAGCAAGGGAGTCCAGTTTAACTTGGTTGGGTATCTATGTCAGGAGTTTGGATGATTTTCGAGAAGCACAGGAAGAAGGGAAGTCATTCCACTACACGTGGCTATTGCTATTAATTGCATTGGTAGCATGGAGAACACTGGAGGATTCACAGTTCCCCAATGTGGACCTTGATGTGTGTGAGGTTGCAAAGTTTTCCTCGTTGTGGGAATCTAAAGAACATACCTAGGTTAGAGAGAACAAAATATTTTGGGTTATATTTGAGATGGATCTACGCACAGTCATCAACTAAAGGCCATAGCTATCACTCGCATTATTTCAGCAATATAGAGACATTGCTGACTTTAAACAGATTTTCACAGTGTATTTATCTGCGCCAAGAAATATTTGGAGAAAGCATGGCATGAGCTACCATATTTAGTTTTTGAAGATGACATCTTGATGGTCATCAGTAAGTGGTCGATTAATTGGCTTACCCCAACAAATGTAATAGTGATAGAGAAGGCAGGAACAAGTAAGACCACTACAGGTATGCAGGCCGAAAAATCAGCAGCCAACAAGGATACCAAGAAGGTGGCTTTAACGGTTACAATTGACCTCGAGGAAGGAACTATCGAGCATGCAGTAGAGCAAGAGACTGACGAGGAGGAATAGGGTGGTGGAGACCCTATTGTGGACATGGAGGATGTTTATTCCCCATTTATAATAAGGAAGTAGCAGAAGTAGAGTGTTGGCGGTGTGTAGAAGAAGAAGAAGTCAGATAAATCCACCAGCACAGAACCTTTGGTCCTCACTAAGGGGGAATTTGATGAAATTGGTGACACTGTCCGAGCTACAACATAGGAGATGTTGGGGAATATTGAATATTAATATCGAGTATTATTAATAAAGGTACAACAAGGCCTTAAAGAATTGCAAGTTCAGACAAGTGTAATCAAAACGAGTGTGGTTCAAATGAGCGTGAATTAAGGAAGTGTGGTTCCTTCGACAACATAGCTTACCACAGACCTTCGATCAGTACATTTTGCAGAAGGATCACTACACATCAAGACTATAAAAGAAAGAGATAGAACACACAATTAAAAAATCTGAACCTCAATCTTGTGGTGCTCCCCCTTCATATGTTGCACGAGTAGCATCATGGCATCACATATGATCTAAATGTATGAGAGAAATGATATCTATTGGTTATCAAAGAATTCAAAATCAACAACCAACAAATGTTTAATGAAAAGAATGAAGTGATGCAGGATCACAAAGAGGTAGTTGCGCGTATCTAGCAGCTAGAAGAGGCCATAACCAAAGTATGCAGTGATATTCGAGAGCTCAAGATCCCAACCGTGAAAGGTTCAACAGAAAATATTTAGAAACTGGAAGCAGTAGTTAGAGAATCAAAGGAACAGGTGGGAAAGTTTAGATTTTAACTACATATGCATATTATAGAACTTTAGATGAGGATGTAGCCTACAAAACTACCAAAAGTTCGAGAGCAGAATGAAGCTGCCATAAAAGATGCTATGGAACAGATAACGACTGCAGTCAAGGACTATATTCAATTTTTTGAAGATACAAAGAAGTGTGGGCCTCACTGCAGGAGGACCCACATGTGCATAAAATCAAAGTGAAAATCCAAGACAAATAACTACAGTTCAATGAGCTTAAAGCAACAACACAGACCTTAGCACTTGTGAAACGGTTCATCCATATCTAGGAAGGAACACTTCTATACGGACATATTGATGAGCTGCGGAGGAAGGCATATATCATCTCCGCATGGATGTAGCCTTGGGCAGATGAGGCCTGCCAGCTCTCACAAGAGGTAGAGGGAAACTTAAAGAGCATGCAACAAACACAGAGGACAATCGACCTTGTATCAGAACGGTTGTCAACAGATAAGTTAATGGAAGAATTTTAACAGGACTTAGAGAAATGCATTGAAATTATGCCTCCATTGAATTTTTCATACGAAGAACTAAAAGCAAAGATCAAGGGCATACCAATTGAGTGACTCGAGGATGAGTCACATATTTATGTTGGGGTCCTATTGGGTAAGGGTCCCCCAGGTCTAAGTTTTTGTCTGAGTCATGTAAAGACTCTGCATTTTTAGGAGCGAAGCCTGATTATCACAGGACTATAAGAGTAAACGCGGATTTAGGGCAGGTCAAATCCCCTTCTTTTGTAAAGGGATGGGATCATCTAGAGTATTTTGAGCTCCAACCATGGTTTGTGGACCATGTTATTGTAAGGGTAAAATAATCTATAAAAGGACTTCTTAGAAAGTAGAGCGCAATCAATTGAGGAGATGAAATATCTTTGAGTCTGTGATTAAAAGATCTTTTTGTATTCGGGAAAAGAGGAAGGCTCTTGCTGCTGTATGCATGAAGACCTTGGTAAGTCTACATTTGTGTGCGTAAGCCCCTGTAGTTGTGTGCACAAGGTTAGAAAGATTGTATCTTGGAAGACTTGACTAATAAAGAATAATTATGAGACAGATATGTGTATGTTCTTAAGTTTGCATAGTTTCTGTCTTTTAGCCTTTTACGGTTCATTTTTAAATATTTCTTCTGCAATTGTATCACGTGTTGGAAATAATATTGAGGGAGGGGGTGAATTAGTATTTACAATTCAATAAATTTTTCATTTCCATAATCAGATTTCTATACGCTATTTCAGTGAAGGGAACTTGCGTGTGCACACAAATGTTCTTAAGGCAACTGGCGTATATCCAGTGAACTTATGATTCAGTTAATTCATCATATGTTGATCTTTAATCAGTGCATCATTACTTTATTAAACATTAAACAGTAACCATGTGAAGTAATAATGGAATAAACAATCGCACATAAGAAATACACATGAACGCCAAGATTTAAGGTGGAAACCCAATGTGGGTGAAAACCACCTGTTGTTGTCGTCTCTGTCTTCTTTTAATAATAAGAAAATATGTTTACAATCTTGTACTGATGTAGACTCATACGAGTATGCATGAACCCACCTGCAGAAGGCTACAACCTTCTCTCGTTCTCCAGCTTCTTCTGGAAAGGAGCTACAACACCCTAGTTCTTGTACTAGCCGAAATGTTTACTAGTATGTAGGCTTCGACCTACAGAAGGCTACAACCTTCACTTGTTCTCCAATTGCTACTGGAAGGGAGCTCCAACACCCTGATCAAATCACCAGCCACTATTGGAAGGAAGCTTTGACTTCCTCACTGAAGGCTCCAATCCTCAGTATCCTCCAAGGACCACATTTCATTATTTAGACTGGATACTCCTGGTACACAACACTACAATATGAAGGCCACACTTCATCAAATTTCCACACTGGACCCATTAGTAACATTGAAGCTCAAAATCAATCACCACTATAATACAATCATCAAATACATCTGCATCAACCAATCACTGAAACCCAATCATCAATCTCTAATATAACTGAAACAATCAATCACTAAAACCCAATCATCAATCTCTGGTATAACTGAAACAATCAATTATTGTAACCTTTGAACCTCTAACATAACTAAATCAAGAAATCACTAAACCTCTGACACAATTGAATCAACCATTCATTCAAAATTAATTAAATTCAACCAATCAACTGGAACAGACAGATCACTATAACCAATACACAGATATGAACCCAGAACACTGCATCAACAACCAGAACTAATTGTAACCTCAAAAGACATGTTTCAGAATGAATACAATTCTTCAATGAAGCAAACCTGTGTGTATACGCTACTTCCTTTTGCCCAAACTTCGTACACTTCTAAAGATACTGAATCATAAAACCTATGAACCACAAATTGTACCAATCTGTGACATTCTAAAGATCTATTGTCATATTACAGAGTTCTAAACATATAGCAACAAGGATCACCCTTCTTTCTCAATCAATCAATCAATCAAACTCAATTTCCTTATACATTCAGTTCTACTTTCAGATGTAAGAAGACATCAAAGAAAAATAGCAATAAAATAGCAACACTAATATGATATATCAGTCATCCCTGAACATCAAGCTTTTCTTTTTCATACGCTACTTGGAAGAGTCAAACCAACATGTATACACAAATTCATTAAAGCGAACCAGCATATAGATATGCAAATACTTACTTATAACTTCGTTGCAATTCTAGACTTCAAACATACCCAGATCATCACTTATAAAGGATAAAATGTGTGTTAGCAATCAGATCTAGCCTATCCATTATCAGATCTCATAATGATAAGTCATTATGATCATGATCCATCATTAGATCTCATCCATCATTAAAAACCTAGGTGCATACTTAGTTCAGATCAAGCAAAGCAACAGAAACCCATAACATGCATATTTTCTTTTGATCTAACACTTCATAAGATATTCATTACTTGTGCGTTTAGACCTTTGATCTTCTCTTCCTTATATACTTAGATCCTTTATCAATACCTCGAACCAAAACCACTTAGGACCAATACCTTGGACCAAATACATAGGGTCAATACCTCAGACCAAAATACCTCAGACCAAATACCTTGGACCAAAATACCTTGGACCAAATACCTCAGACCAAAACCTTGGTTTTCCAACTTGTACACGCTTTTCCTCCTATGGGTGTGCATGTATACATATACGCTCTTTTTGTTTTGTGGACCAGCATGTATATGTTGTTTTGACTAAGTGGACTTGTGTATACTTCTTAATTTCTTTACATCAACCTTTTCCTTTACCTTATTTATTTAGATTAGTAGACCTTAGTTTTATCTTCATGTTCTTCTGTACCAATTCCTTGTTACCTCTGAATAGACCTATTACTTTTAATTTGTTGTATTACTTCTAAATGATTCCTTTGAAATGCCTTGCATTTTTTCACATCGGTAAATACAACTACCATGCATTCTATCACATTTGATATCTCTCCTGTAGATTCATCTAGTTACCATATAGAAGTGAGTTGTTCTGCTACAAGTGGGTAGCCATCAAGTAAAGCACATGCATCATAATGCCAACAATCTCCCCCTTTGGACTTGATGGCAACCATGTTGGTGTTGAATACTGCAAGCTATATAAATTGTTAGAGATAACAAGCAACACCAAAATACTCTCCCCCTTTGACATCAAGGGCAAAGGGTGGACCAATATATTCTCCCCCTTTTGATATCAAGGAAAAAGGGTTGACCAAAATGAAGGCTTTCATATCTAAACAGTTGAATATAAACATTGATCATGCCCCCCCTAGGCACATGCTTAATTCTCTGATTAAACTCCCCCTTTGTACATGTTTTGATGCACTAAATCATCCATCCTCCCCTTGAGCACATGCAGAATCTACAAAAATATTTTCCAAAAGAATAACATGACTCTATAACTCAACTATGTGAGTTTGACCTTCCTATCACCAATGAATCATACATACATCAATCTCCCAACCAAGTTGGGATATACCAAATTTTACTCATCCACCCAAAAAAGTGGGGATATACCAATTATTTATACATGACTAAAATATAGCAATCATTACATAATCCTTCCCATGCATAGTGGGGGTACAAATTACATCATATGACCAAAAAAATGACTCATTAAAAGTCTACAATAGACAGAGACCTATTATTACATCTTGGGTCTTTATATGACCTTTACATCGAATGATATACATGAAATTTATAACAGAGGCCAAACATCTAAATAATACCATGATAGTCATAAGAAACTATCATACACCATATATGATCTGCTCCTTAAGAAACATCCAGACCAACAACTTGTATATGTCCATCATCAGTTCCCAAGATTTGACAATGTAAATATCATCAACCTAAGACAAAGTATGTCACATATAGATATCAACTCATCCTCTTGATCTCATTACGATCAACTTGCTTTGCTTCCTTAGTAGAAAGAGCCTTATCTTAACCTTCCATGAATCATCTCCAAGGAGTAACACAAAATCATTCACATCATATCATATGAATGTGAAAACACCATAGTCATCATCTATGATCATAACATCATCATCAAGAACTACATGATCTTTCCACAAGAGCCCTCAACATATCAACCATGTATCATCACTATGGAACATCCCACATTTGATAAGCATCAACCATGATAATCAACATGTGTGAGTATCAAACTTATCATCATAAAGTAATAAGTCATCATCATTATGTGAATAAGTAAGCCATGTCTCTGAATATCCATGTATTCAAATAGCTATGTCTTCATGAAACCTGCAATAACACCATTCTCTTGGCCAACCAACAATATTTATCAAAATGTAACTTAAGCAATCATCCATGTATCCAACATAATGTGTATCCATCAAAGAGATAGCAATATGTATCTAGAAAACCATGAGTTCATAGTCATTTGTCAAGCTTTCTTGATACCATCAACAACAACAATCCTTAACCATGTGAGAGCCAAGAACTATAGGAATCTTGTATCATAATTGCACCATATTAACTTTATGCATCTTTGAAGGCATGATGATAGCATCATAAAAGAAATGAGTGGCTCATCATGAAGTTGTGTACTCAAGCTTTGTACTTCTCCTTGTCCTTATGTAAGAAACATATATGTATTGTATGCATCATCAAAAATTTATCCACAATCATCCATAAATATGATCTTAATAACAACTATGTAACCCCAAGCAATACAAGTATCATCTGAGACTTCATCATAGGCAACTCATAACTGCAACATAGCATGATGTATCATTTAAACACTTTAGCCACATAAGCATCATCATCATTGAAAAGAATCATTAGGTATCAAATACTTCTAAACATAATTCCAACAATGCATTATTAGAAGCATATCATATTCTCCCCCTGAACCTGTGCCACCTATTCACTGTCAGATCTGATCATTGCATATATCAGTAAGAAATATCAAGAAATCATCATGAATCAGATATACATCAAGTCATCAACAACTTATGAGGATCAAAAGCACTTCTAAATAACATCCACATATTGTAGTCATCAATCATTAAGACATAAAAGGTAATTTATAATTGTCTGAACCATATTAAATCATTTTTTCTGAGTCTGTCCCACTGCTTCTTCATCATTTCTTTATCTTTTCTTCCTTCTTCCACTTGTTTCCTTAATTTGAGAACTTCATTTTCTTGTTCTTCAAATGCTTGGAGTAGTTCTTCATTCTGCTTATTTTAATTTTTGAGATCTTCTTTTAGAGAAACAACCACAGCTTCAAGACATTCACAATAGCTGGTTCCTTCTAAAAGTTCCTTGGTTGTTGTGTTCTTTTCATTCACTTCATTTCTCAATGATGTCACTTCATCTTGCAGCCTTTGTCATTGATCTTCCTCTTCCTTGTACTGCTTCCTTACTTTGTTTCCTTCCTCCAACTGAGATTTTAATCTGGTAACTTCTTCTTTGTAGGCACATTCCCTTTTATTAATTAGATCTTTTTGATCTCTAATTCTATCTGTGAGATTTTTAAATTATGCCTCTATTTGATTTCTTTCTCTTTCACACATAAGAGCAAATTTAGTTTTTTCACTATCACTTTCATTATCTTCAAATGAACAGAGAAATGTAACACCAAAGGACAACAAATTCATACATGATAGTTCTTTTTCTTGTTCATCTTCATTTTGAGGTGATTCTAAATCTGAAGAGTTGCTTCCACATAAAGGCCAATCGTCTCTCCCATTGTCACAATTTCTTTGGGATGTCTTCTTATTTTGAGGTGCTTTCTTCTTTAGCTTCTTTCCCATTGTTACTATGGATCTCCTTCAAGCGATCAAGCTTTTGCCAAAGGACTTTCTCTGATTCCAATTGTTGGAAATAATACTAAGAGGGGGATTGAATCAGTATTTACAAATCAATAACATTTTCATTTCCATAATCAGATTTATATATGCTACTTTAGTGAAGGGAACTTGCATGTGCATGCAACTGTTCTAAAGGCAAACAACGCATATCCAGTGAACTTATGATTCAGTTAATTCATCATATGTTGATCTTTAATCAGTGCATCAATACTTTATTAAACATTAAACAGTAACCATGTGTAGTAATAATAGAATAAACCATCACACATAAGAAACACACATGAACACCAAGATTTAATGTGGAAACCCAATGTGTGTGAAAACCACCTGTTGCTGTCGTCTTTGTCTTCTTTTAATAATAAGAAAATATGTTTACAATCTTGTATTTGTGCAGACTCATACCAGTACACAGGCACCCACCTACAGAAGGCTACAACCTTCTCTCGTTCTCCAGCTTCTTCTAGAAAGGAGCTACAACCCCCTAATTTTTGTACTAGCCAATATGTTTACTAGTACATAGGCTCCGACCTACAGAAGGCTCCAGCCTTCACTCGTTCTCCACCTGCTACTGGAAGGGAGCTCCAACACCCTGATCAAATCACTAGCCACTACTGGCAGGAAGCTTCGACTTCCTCACTGAAGGCTCCAACCCTCAGTATCCTCCAAGGACCACATTTCATTAATTTTCAGATTGGATACTCCTGGTACACAACACTACAATATGAAGGCCACATTTCATCAAATTTTCAAACTGGACCCATTAGTAACATTGAAGCTCAAAATCAATCACCATTGCAATAAAATCATCAAATACATCTGCATCAACCAATCACTGAAATCCAATCATCAATCTCTGATATAATTGAAACTATCAATCCCTAAAACCTCTGAATCTCTAACACAACTGAATCAAGCAATCACCAAACCTCTGACATAATTGAACCAACCATTCATTCAAACTTAATCAAATTCAACCAATCAACTGGAATAGATAGATCACTATAACTAGTACACAGATCTAAACCTAGAACACTGCATCAACAACCAAAACTAACTGTAACCCCAAAAGGCATGTGTCAGAATGTATATGCTCCTTCAATGAAGCAAACCTGTGTGTATATGCTACTTCCTTTTGCCCAATCTGCGTACACTTCTAAAGATACTGAATCATAAAACCTCTTAACCATAAATTGTACCGATTAGTGACATTTTGTAGATATATTGTCATATTACAGAGTTCTAAACATATGGCAACAAGGATCACCCTTCTTTCTCAATCAATCAATCAATCGGACTCAATTTCCTTATACATTCAATTCTACTTTCAAATCTAAGAATACATCATTAACAAACAGCAATAAAACAACAGCATTGATCTAATAGATCAGTCATCCTTGAACATCAAGATTTTCTTTTGCATACGCTACTTGGAAGAGTTGAACCTGCGTGTATACGCAACTTCATCAAAGCAAACTAGCGTATAGATCTGAACATACTTACTTATAACTTTATTGCAATTCCAGACTTTAGACATACCCAGATCATCACTTATAAAGGATAAAATGTATGTTAGAAATTATATTTATCCTATCCATTATCAGATTTCATAATGATAAGTCATTATGATCTTGACCCATCATTAGATCTCATTCATCATCAAACACTCAGGTGCATACTTAGTTCAGATCAAGAAAAGCATCAGAAACCCATAACATGCATATTTTCTTTTGATATAACACTTCATGAGATATCCATTACTTGTGCATTTTAGCCCTTTGATATTCTCTTCCTTATATACTTAGATCCTTTATCAATACCTCGGACCAAAACCACTTAGGACCAATACCTTAGACCAAATATCTAGGGTCAATACCTCAGACCAAAATACCTTGGACCAAATACCTTGGACCAATACCTTGGACCAAAATACCTTGGACCAAATACCTCGGACCAAAACCTTGGTTTTCCAACATTTACACACTTTTCCTCCTGTGGGAGTGTGTGTATACGTATACGCTCTTTTTGTTCTATGGGCCAGTGTGTATGCGTTGTTTTGACTAAGTGGACCTGTGTATACTTATTAAACTGCTTTACATCACCTTTTCCTTTACCTTCTTTATTATGATCAGTAGACCTTAGTTCCATCTTCCTGTTCTTCTGTACCAATGTCATGTTACCTCTGAATAGACCTGTTACATTGTAATTTGTTGCAATACTTATAAAATGATTCCTTTGAATACCCTGCATTTTTTCACATCTGTACACAACTACCATGCATTTTGTCACATTTGATATCTCTCCTATATATTCATCTCGTTACGTAGATTCATCTAGTTACCATATACAAGTGAGTTGTTCTGCTACAAGTGGATTTCCATCAAGTACAACATATGCATCTTAATGCCAACATCACAAAGGTTCAAATATTGTTTTATATGATGAATAGTAGATTTTAGACTAGTTACGCGTAGCTCGCAAGTTTGTTAAGTAGGAAAACACTTTACGACTGTAACAATAAGGTTAATGGTTCGCGAAGGTTGGATTAATCCCTAAATTGTTAGAAACATTATAGCCACACTACATAGTCCCTCTGGATGCAAAAACTTGGTTTTAGCATCCCCCAATATCGCCTCAGGTGAGACTGTGGTATACGCAAGCAGGTCATTGCCGAAAGTGTCGGTTGTATAGGGTTTTGTTGGTTAATGCAACTAACTTTGAACCTGGGTTTAAGCCCCTGAAGCCAACCCTTTAATTGCACTAATGTTACTTATGAGCCAAACAATACTTTCCAAGTTGAATCATTAATTTGGCCTTGAAATGAAGGTTGGACGTGAACTTTTGTGAGGCAAGCCAAAATTTCCTTGCTTCACTAAAATGAACACCCAGGCTTCATTTCCCGACCAATATGATTGATTCAAATTGTATACTATTTAATAAGTAATTTTACACACTAATTTTCTTCTAGTAAGTTTCTAATGTTCACAAACTATTGACACTTTGGGGGAACATCATGAATTTTGATTGTTGTAGCACTTTCATTTACTTTAACTTTGACCTTAAGATCACTAAATTAGAAAACTTTAATTGCATTAATGTTACTTATGAGTAAAAAATATTCCCCAAGTTGAATCATTCAATTTGGGCTTGAAATGAAGGGTGGGCATGCACTTTTGTGAAGCAGACCAAAATTGCCTTGCTTCACTAAAATGCATGCCTAAGCTTCATTTATTTGTCAATCTAATTCATCCAAATTGTATACTATTTAATTAGTAATTTTACACAATAGTTTTCTTCCTGTGTTGGGTGTGTTATATTATTTCCACATGTCATGGGGTCTGGGATGAGCTTCCCCTCTGGTGCTAAGCGAGTGAAAGGGATATTAGAACTTGCGCATGGTGATGCGCTTGGACCTATGTCAGTTCCATCACTTGGTAAGTTTGTATATTATATCTCATTTATATATGACTTCTTGAAGAATACATGGATATATCTCCTCAGGAAGAAATATGAAGTCTTTGACAAGTTTAAATAATTTAAGGCTTCAGAGGAAAATCAGATAAAGAAGGAAGATCAAGGTGTTGAGGATAGATAATGGTGGAGATTTTCGCAAGAAGGAATTTAAAGAGTTTTGTAAGAAGTGTGGTATACCACAGTAGAAGACTATTCCATACACACTTAAAAAAAAATGGAGTTGCAAAAGAATGAACAAGACGTTGATGGTAAAGGAAAGAAGCATGCTCAGTGGAAGTGGATTAGGGAAGGAATTTTGAGAAGAGGCAGTGGATACTACATGTTACATGTTTAATAGATCACCTTCAGTAGCGTTGGAGGATAAGACTCCACATGAGGTATGGACTAGTAAGAAACCCTCTCTTACACACCTCAGGTTATTTGGCATGATGCATATGTACATGTTCCAAAGGAGAAAAGAACCAAGTTGGATACTAAATTTGAAAGGTGCATCTTTATTGGGTATAAGGATGGTTTAAAAGGTTATAATCTTTGGAACCCAGAAAAAAGGAAACTTGTGTACAACTGAGATGTGGTGTTTAGAGAGGTGAAATATATTAAACATGAATTCATACAAAAGGAACATGAGAAGATAGATTTTTCATTGAAGGAGGAAGAATCAGACTCTACAGAAAAACAAGAATGAGAAGAGAAAGAATCACACACTCCAGTTTTGAGAAGATCAATTCAAGAGGGAAGACAGACATAGAGGTATATTTCAACTTTTTTCTGTTCAAATTTTTCTTTATCTATTACTGATGATGATCCCAGAACTATTGGGGAGGAAACGGATTCAGAATATGGAAAACTCTAGAAGGAGGCCATGGTTGATGAAAAGGCATATTTGGACAAAAATGAGGCTTGAGATCAGGTGGAGTTGTGGGTTGGAAGGAAACCCATTGGTAGCAAATGGGTGTTTAAGAAGAATATTAATATAAAAGGCAAGGTGGAGAAATATAAAGCTCGGTTGGTAGAAAAAGGTTATTCCCAAGTGTCGGGAATTGATTTTGGTGATATTTTTTCTCCTGTTGCCAAGTTAGCTTCTATTAGATTACTTTTATTTGTTGTTGTTTCTTTTGATTTTTAGGTAGAACAAATGGGTGTGAAGATAATATTTCTTCACAGTTTCCGGAAGAAGAGATCTACATGAAGTAACCACAAGGCTTTATAGTGAAGGGTAAAAAAGAACTAGTATGCAGGTTAAAAAGTTTGTGTATGGGTTAAAGTGGTCACCAAGGATGTGGTATCAAAAAATTGATACATATATATGGTGACTTGGCTTCACGAGGAGAAAAGCAGATCACTGTGTGTATTTTAAATTATATGGTGACAATGTTATTTATTTCGTCTTGTATGTGGATGATATTTTTTTGATTGAAAATGACAAAGAAATTATAAGGGATTTGATGAAAATGTTGTCCTATAAATCTGACATGAAGGATCTTGGTGCTGCAAACTATATTTTGGGCATGGAAATTAAATGAGATCGGGAAAAAGGGGAGATCTACTTAAACTAGAGGAAGTATGTTTATACAATATTCCAGAGGTTTAATATGTAGGATATCAAACCGATGAAGGTTCAAATTCTTGTAGGTGTAAAGCTATTTACTGAATAATATCCCAAGACACATGAATAGGAAGATGATATGTCTCGTGTTCCATGTGTGAGTGCAGTTAGTAGCCTAATTTATGAAATGGTTTGTACTAGATCAAACATTGCACATGCAATGGGAGTAATGAGCATTGGACAACAATGAAGTGGGTTTTCAAGTATTTGTGTGGCACTAATGATTATCGTTTTTGTTACCAACGAAGACCAAGATTGGATATATTTTGGACATACATGGATTTGTTGATGCAGAATGTGATGGAGATTTGGATTAGAGAAGATTTACAAGTGGGTATGTGTTTAACCTATTTGAAGGAGCAGTTAGTTGCATGGGTACGAGATAGTCCCTAGTGGAAATTTCAACTACAAAGGTGGAATACATGGAAACCACTCATGTTAGCAAGGAAGCAGTATGGTTGCAAATATTATGTTAAAGTATGGGTTTCGTACAACGAGCTATAAGGATGGAATATGATAGCCAAAGTGCAATTTTCTTGGCAAAGAACCATGTTTATCATTCAAAGACAAAGCACATTGATGTTCAATGTCACTTTGTGAGGGATATGGTTGAAGATAAAAATGTGTTGCTGGTAAAAGTGGACACTCTGAATAATGTTGCAAATGCATTAACAAATTCTATGACCACTGAGTAGTTTTCTTGGTGTATAGAAACAATGGGAATTGTAGCCCTGAACCAATGACTAAGCTCTCCTCTAACCCCTTCTATGGAAAGAAAACAACAAGTGGAATAATGTTGGGTGTGTGTTATATTCTTTCTACGCGTCATGGGGTCCTTGGTAGCACCAAATGTTTTCTTGTATGTGAACCCAAGGATGGAGGGTAGACCCAAAGATGGTGGGCAGACCTACCCATGGTTTTGCGCATGGTTTTTACATTATGGTTTTTGGGCATGGTGGTTTTCTGGCCATGGTATTTGTAGATATGGTCAAGGGAACTATGTTTATATTCTAATCCATGGTTTTTGGATTGGGTTTTATGAAATCTTAGACATGTATGTATATGTATTATAACATTGAAAGAAATATAATAAAAAATCAATATGTGTATTTGTTTTATGTTCTCACCATTGTATATATGTATATATAGTATTATGTATATATATATATAGTATATATATATAAATATTATATATATAATATTATATTATATTATATATATATATTATATATATTTTAATATATATATATATTAAAAATTCGCTTGTAGGTAATTTATGTACAAGGTTAAAACCTTCATCCAGTAAGTTTTTGTTGTTCACAAATTGTTGACACTTTTGCTGGACACCGTGAACTATGATTGTTGTAGCACTTTCATTTACATTAAATTCAAACTTTAGATCACTAAATTAGAAATTTTTAATTGTATTAATGTTACTTATAGCAAAAAAATACTCTCCAAGTTAAATCATTCAATCTGGCCTTGAAATGAAGGTTGGACGTGCATTTTTGTGAATGAGGCGAAAATTGCCTTGCTTCACTAAAATGCATACCCAAACTTCATTTATTGGCCAATCTGATTGATTCAAATTGTAAACTATTTAATTATTAATTTTACACACTAATTTACTTCCAGTAACTTTCTTTTGATCACAAATTGTTGACACTTTTGGGGGGACATTGTGAATTGCAATTGTTGCACCACTTTCATTTACATAAACTTCAACCTTCAGATCACTAAATTAGAAAACTTTAACTGTAGTAATGTTATTTATGAGTAAAAAAATACTCTTTATGTTGAATCATTCAATTTGGCCTTGAAATGAAGGTTGAGCATGCATTTTTGTGAAGTAGTCCAAAATCACTTTACTTCACTAAAATGCACACCCTGTTGGGAATCACGATTGTCGTTAGACCAAAACTTGGAGGTGTTAGTCAACGATTGCATTGCTAGAGATCAAGATCCATGAGAGTTATTTAGTTCATTTCATGAAACAAGGAGCATTGGTTTATCCAATGTCCAACAATCTCCCCCACAACGTGAGTCGGGTGTGTATCGAACTTGTGACCTACGGTCTGATACCATGTTGGGCGTAGGATCCCCCAAGGCAAGTTTTGGGGCTTAAAGCTCAATTTTTGACTAAGTTCGATGTAAAGACTCTGTGATTTGTGGGCGCAGAGCACGAAGATTATAAATGAGTCAGAGGGTTGCCCACCCTCATTTTTGTTATGTAATGTTGACTTGAGAGATCTACCCATGGTCCGCAGACCATGGGATTATATAAATAGAGCGAGGCTCTAAGTTGTAAAACAAGAAGGAATAACTCGATTGATGGAATAGAAGCATTGAGTCTAAGTGGAAGTGTAAAGTTGAGTCTTTAGGTCATAGGGTAGGAGAATTGTCTACGGCTGAGTACGCAGAGGCCTAGTAGTCCGCAGTTGAGTGCGCAGGGTGAGTCAAGTCTGTAACCATTGGAGAATTAATAAAGAGAGGTTTCTTATCATTTTGTGTATCTTTTTCCTATTTTATGCATTGAAAGATATTAGGTATGAATTGCAAATATACTGTTTATTTGCTACGCGAAGTTAACTAACAGTTATAATAAGATAAGTAAGATTTGTGGTGGAACTTAGGGAAAAAATGCAAATCGCTGCCTCAGCAGTGCGAAATCCCATCAAACCCTGATTAGGGCTATGCAGGGGTGATTGTAACAGATTGCGAAGGTATCGCAAGTCAGAAGAGTGCGCAAAGCTAATTCACAGTTGGACTAAAGCGACACCTTAGACATCTCAAGGGTGCAGTAACTTGGTTCTAGCATCCCCCCATATTGCTTCGGGTGAGACCTTAGTCCGCGCTCCGCGGGATGTTGCCGAAAGGGCCAGTAGTACAGGGATTTTCTTGGCTAATTAACTCTAAACCTATGTCAGGCCCATCAAGCCAACAAATGGTTCTGTTGCCAAGACCGGAATCTGCATAGAGATGTCTGATGTCGCATCACTGGAATCCAACTAAGAAGGAGATTGAAGGGTGGTTGGATAGGAAAATTCATGAATTCGTAGCGCAGGAGAATAGCAATCCATGGCTATCGAAGGAAGAGTGGTTAGACTACTACCTGTACACAAAGATCCACGAAATTTTCTTCAAGTCTTCCCCCACTAAGTTGTACGAGTGGATCGTGAAGCTAGCATATAGCCAAGGAAGGCGGAATCTTGACGGACGTATTGTGTGGACCCCTGAGTTGGTGCACAAATTGGAAGCATCAGAGGATAAGATTTCCCATGTTGTTTATCACTGGCTTGATCAGATTATAGGAGGATTCATTACTGAGTTCGCGGTACATACTTCAGTCAGCTATAGCGAGGCAAAGCAACGCTTTCTCAAAGGACTGCGAGGTAAGTACGTAAAGTCTTTGAACACTTGGATTAAAATTCTATTGTGCGAAAAGTGGATTATGCAGTCACATTGATGTTCGGGGCTTCGCGAAGTGAGAGAATTTATAGAAATGAAGGAACTGCGGGACTAGAGACTAGCCACTTGATTTCATCTCTGTGAGGGGACAAGGAAGAGGGCACGAGGGTCTCTCCATGAAGTGTGATCCCTTTGATAAGGCAGAGGATTCCACACATACCACCTCCACCCACACCATCTCCAGTTTCACCGTCATCGCCTTCATCTTCGCCCGTACCACCTCCACCACCATCGCATTTTAATATGGCGAGCTCGATAAATTTGCCTGTGTTCAAAGGAGTGGGAAATTAAGATCCGGACTAGTTTTGGTTCTTTTTAAAAGTCGTATGGGAAGCGCATGGAATTACATATGATAATATCAAGAAAGTGACATTGGTTAGCGCTTTGCAGGATCGTGTGCTAATCTGGTACATCAAGCACTCAAGTCATAATCCGAATGCGGGAATCACGGTTATCCAAGCTGTGCTAACTAGGGAGCTTAGCAGGCCAAAGTCATAAGCGCAGTCGATCATTGGGTTCAAATAGATCATGATGCTACTAGGCAAGACTCCTCAGGAGTTGGATCAGAGACTAAAGAGCACGATTCGTGAAGCTAACATGACTCTGACGGATGGACAACAACGTGAATGGTTTGTAGCATCACTATTGCCACATTTAAGGAATGTGTTGTCGGAGCAAAGGTTAACAACTCAGGCAGAAGCTTTAGAGATTGCAATGAGGCTACATGAGACCCAAATATAGGATCCTAACTTGGGAGTTCATATGCCTTATGCCTTGAGTTGTAGAGTCTGAAATAGGACAGAACAGTCTGACCAGAAGCACGCGAAGAGGTATGGTGTGTGAAATTCAAAGGTTAGGGCCATGATAAAGACCACTGCCTGGTATTCACGAATTACCTCGTCAGAGGAGGATCGATGCCATTAAGACCAGAAGTGCAAGAAAGATTGAGCACGGTACCTACTATGTGGTGTGCGATTTGTCAAATAGGAGGAAAGCATGCTACAGACAACTACCATTTGTTGCAAAAGGAGACACAAAACTTGCAACAGTTGTTTTACAATTTTTGTAGATCGGTGGGACATGATGAGCACATAATGTAGAATTTATGAGCTAATGATGGATAGAACTCCCACCTATAGGGTTCAAGCTGAAACACGGCCCCTAGACCAAGGCGCAGGGATGGCGCAAACTAGATTCCAGGGGAGCAGACGAGGCCGAGGTGGAGGAGGAACTGGGAGAGGTCACGGACAACTAATATGCTACAATTGCGGAGGGCCAAGGCATTATGCCCACAATTGTACAAATCCGACGCATCCCTCATGTCTGTATTGTACCTTGTTTGATCATGAGATGGAAGATTGCCATATGTTGATAGATAGGATACGCGACAAGGGAGTGCTACCACCTCTCCTGACTTAGAACCTGTCAATGATGAGGTCTGAGCTGTGCGAGGAAGAGCCAAATGTGAATATTGTGCTCCGAAGTGGAATTACAAAGGGAGATGATAAAGGAAAATTGCCAGAAGAAGGTACTTGGGTTCACAAAGCATCGGTGAAGGAAACAGAGTTTGATTTGGAGCGCAGTCGAGAAAATTTTATGGAAGCTAAGAATAGCTTCGTTGATGCCTTGACTTCACAAAGCAAAGAAAGACCAGAGCCAGAAATGGACCCATCGATGCTCACGATGTTCCTGGAAACATGTATGAAGCTACTGTGTGATAGTAAGGCGGTAAAGGGATTACAGGAACTCATTAACAGATGCGCTGGGACCGCGCTAGGTGAACCGCGCGTAGTCCGAAAGATTGGAAAACATAAGACAAGAACAGGAAGAGAAATGAGGTTAACTACGTAGAATGGAGAATATGAGATGGACCAATTAATTCTAGATTTAGGATCGAACGTGAACATTCTGTCGAAGCAGACATGGGAGCACATGGGGAGGCCAATGCTGTAGTGGTCTCCTATCTAGCTGCATATGGCGAACCAACAAAAGATAATACCCCTGGGGCTACTGTAGGGAATCACAGTGGATATTGAAGGAGCAAGCACACTAGCCGACTTTGAGGTGATAGAGATTGTTGATGACAGCAATCCCTACCTCGCACTCTTAGGAATTGATTGGGCCACTGACATGAATGGGGTGATTAACTTGAAGAAGTGCTAGATGATTTTTGAGAAAATTTCTCTGCACGTAGTGATACCTTTGGACCCTACAGAGGGATTGCACTACACTGAGCTAGTACACAACTATGAAAGTGAAAATGACTTAGACTACATCTACAAGATAACTGTACGAGAACAAGACTGGGTAAATCCCATTGTAGATAGATGAATTTCATGGGAACGCGAAAGCTCCTGTACTTTAGATTCAGATGAGGAGATAGAGCAATGGCAGAATAGGTTACATGAGGTAACCACACTTAACTGTAATATGATGACAAGGTCATTGCGTTGCGTATCGACGGAAGTGCAAGATATGCCTACCTATGATGGGTTAGGTGAGGTAGATACCTTCTTGGACGAATTTGAAAGGGAGGTGTCGGAAAAACAACGTTTCCAGGCCTTGAATCGGGTACTGCAAGCTATGCCCACGAGGTGGTGGGGTACGCACAGAGGAAACTTTAAAGACTGGCATGCCTATAGGAGGATGATGTGCACATGGTTTGGGAAACATATAGGGTGGTTGGCAGATAGATACAATGGTTGGGATGGTCCGAGCGTGCATTTATCCAAATGGGTATAGATATATGGTAAACAACCTGCGCGGATGCACATGAACTTCACGATGGGAGATACGGTCAATAAGCATGTGTTGGGGGGGCAAAAGCGCAAATGGCTCCTCAAGTTGGAACGATAGAGTGTGGAAAGAACTAGCGCACAAAAGGTTATCCACACGGAATCCTTTAATAAAGTGTGGAAAGCAATGAACAAGGTATATAATGCACAGCGAAGTGATTGGGACCTGCATGTACCAGTAGTCCTATGGGCTTATAGGGAAACATGAAAGAAACTGACGGGACAGATGCCTTCTAGGTTGGTTTATGAATCAAACGCTGAAATGTTGATGAAGTATATCATGCCTAGTCCACACATAGTAGCACCCGCGAATATGATAGATCGTGGAGCCTTGAAAGAAGGGATCACACAATTGGAAGAAGAATAATGCTTGGGACCTGATGCAGGGTAATCTTAGGCTCCAAGAACTCATGAATGAAAAAGTTCGTTTAACGGAGAAAAGCATTATGGCGGAAGAAGAAGTCAAGAAGCTAGAGGAAGGAATAAGAAGGGATTTTCTTGATAAAAAGACTGTGCTGATAAAACATGATGCACATGATTACGTTGATAAATTTGGAGACTACCATTGAGAGATGATCAGTTCAGTGCCTTGGATTGGACTGCATATTACTAAGGGGATCACATATGATGGCATGATGCAGATGGTAAGCGCAATGTAGGTATTGAAGTTAAAAGGCGAACTTTTCTCGGGAAACGAAAAGGATAGTTGGTCAAAGCCATATACAGGTGGTGCAGCCATTTAAATAGCCATGGGAAACATAGTCTTAGCGCTCCAGGCAGTTGAAAGGAGGCACGTGACTATAAATTACTCTGTCCGAGAGTTGCGCGATGTCAGGGTTGCACAGGAACGAAGTGTCACAAGGCCCGCGAAGCACAAGGGTAGATGTGCTGCTGTGTGGGTTGGCTAGAAAGTGGCCATTATAGTCACTATTCATGACGTGATGCTTGGTTTGAGACCAAATGGAGCCGGCGACAAACATTTAAGGTGAGCTTTATGGGTAAGATTTGGAAAAATCTACTGCCAAGGGAGCATTAATAGACCGTATTTGGGGGGAATAATCGAATTCGAATTTCAAATGCGCTATAAATTACAAAGGGCTACCCAACAAACAACACTTGGTCATTTGAGAATTGAGCTATCATGCGCCCAGAGTATTCTTAGTTGAGACCTGTTTAACCTCTTGAGAGCCTTGTTTGAGCACAAGGTTGAGCAGTTTAGAGATTTCGGGACAAAAAAAAATGGCAGCGTCTGAAGAAGTCGTGGAAATCAGAGAGATGACCACCGAAGAGGAAGTGTAGGCCATGACAATAGAAGATGTCCCTGAGAGCGTTGGGATAGTTGAGAAAATCCCTAAATCACCACGCACACCGAGACCTAAGAAAGATAAGCATCCCATGATTCTAGTGTGCATGTCCCCTCAAAACCCACTACGAACTAAGTTGACCATTGAAGAAAAGGGGAAAGCGGTTAATTTGGAAACTGATGAGGAGAAGGAAGACCTTGAGGACATCCTAATAGAAGAGGATGAGGACAAAGACATGGAGGAGGAAACCGAGGGCATGGACCCTCTAAACCGGTTGCCCGCGTATGTTCCTCCATGGAAGGGGAAGGCAAAGGTGCCCAAAGACATGGATGACAGTAAAATCTCTTTGCAGACTCCACTGCTGCTCGACGATATCATTTTCGAAGGAGCGCACCTGGGACGGGTACTGAGTTTGAAGTTTGAAGATTGGGATCTTGCCAACCACAATAAATTCCCTCACTTGGCGACCATGCACCTTATGAAGCCGAAGAAACACACTGCGGTGGGAGTCGTAGAGTTAGAGCCATGCAAGTGGTTGTGTGGAGTCGAAAAGGCAGGGTAGTTGAACCTGCTCTGGGTGCCACCTTACCATCATGCCCCAGTGACTATCTTCGTCATTAGGTAGCTGCTCTTCCTGGTGCATGATGGGTTTTTGTGGCTGGAGGAGCCCATCCCCGTCACGAACCACATGATCCATAGAATTACATGACTCCCTTATAAACGAGAAAACCCAACAGATATGTTAGAGGGTAAAAGCAGTGATTTGGCCATCGCGGAGGCCATGAAAAAGAAATATAATCTAGAGAAGAAAAAAAGGGGCTACGCGATCTCCAGTATCAACAATAAAGCAGTCAAAGTTGCGACTCAAATACTGGTGGGTAAGGTCTTGTGAAAGTGTCGCATGGATGAGGTGCCCACGCTGGTGGTTGCACTTGCTGAGTAGTGTGTAGATGGGGTCCATTTTAACTGGTATGAATACTTGTGCAAGGAGTTCCTAGACAATTTCCGCGAGACATAGGAACAAGAGACAATCTTCCACTATGTGTGGCTTCTGCTGTCCATAGTGCTGGTGGCTGGGGAATTTCCTGAGGACAGCTAGTTCCCCACAATTTTGAGGAATCTCCCAGAGGCCGTGAAGTACACTTTTCTATGGACCATTAAAGACGTGCTCAGGATCCGAGACAGTAAAATATTTTGGGTGTTCATGGAGATGAACATCAAAATGGGGATTAACCGCAAACCGCAGTGATCGCCCACTTTCTATAATAGTTTACAAAGCTTTACAGAGTTCAAAGTGGACCCATCACATCTACATCAAGGTGTGCAATGACCACACAAAGAAGTGGAATGTGTTAGCTTCCTATACCAATAGGTTTCATTTTTCATGATTGACTAGAGAAGTGCCAAATATGTTCATCCTTTTCATGTTGCAAAGGTTCCATATTTTGTAAGAATTTCACTATGCTTCCCACAATTGATGAATAGCCAGATAGTATAATCCTGGCTAAATCATGTTTGAATTTACTTGTCTTATAATAGAGAATAAAGGTCTGCAAAAACAGTTCAAGCTTGGCAGACAAGTAGTTAGGTAGAGAAGCAAAGGGTCTCAACAGCTTAATCTGAGCCATGGAAGAGATAAGGGTAGACTTAGATAGGAGGGAAGCTAAAAGAAAAGAGAAGAATTAGGGTTTGTTAGTTCAAATGCACCCAATGAAAATGAAGAGAAAATGTTAGGTATACTAGGTTGGGTAGCCAGTTTTGATGGAGTAGAAGCAGGCTTATGGGCAACTTGGTCCTATTGCAACAAGTTTTTCATCTCATGAAAATCATAAGGTACCATGGCAAGATGGCTACAAAACAAATGGAGCATGACTAATTCCCCTCCCCATTTTTCAAGAAACACTTACTAACATTCCCCCCAAGGGCAATGATATCTGCTCATTGCCTTTAGTCCACTTCACCTCATAGAAAAACTAAGTGAACATGTGTTTTCACCTAGGAAAAACAAGCCACATTTCTTGTGTAAAAAGTCTTTATTCCATTTTGCCAAGTTTCACAAACTTTATAACTTGGTATCCTTTCATTCCCCCCATGCCTAAGTTTCACTCTATAAACTTAGCCTAATCCATACAAACCCATTCCACATAGTCATATTAACCTACTAACCCTATTATATAGATCCTATGTATATTCCCCTCCCTTACTATGTATAAATACACAAAATCCCTAAAAAATCTAATACCCCGACCATTGGCTAACAATAGCTATATGTTACCATTTTGTCGGGAGTTATTGGTCCACCCGGGGCCAATAACAACCCTCCACGTGCCCATCGGGACTTGTTTAGCCTCTCGCTAAATAAATAGCCAAAACCCGCATATAAACCCATTTAACCCAAAGTCCGAAATACACCGCAAAAACATTACAAAACGCAAAAAATTAAAGCGGGTCCCCCGCTGTTAACCTGCCACCACCTTCATTACCCGTTAGCCGTCCAATCGGCACTGACAGATCCGACGGTGGTCGGCGATATCGCAAGCCCTAACATGCCGAACTATAGCGTCCGGGGGATGGGCGATATTTCCGCTATACCGACAATGCGTGTCAAGCGCCCGGCGTGTTCGGAGCCCCCTCCCCCAAAACCACTTCCCCCCAAAAGCGGTGCGAGGAATACTACTTACAACCCCACCGCCTCCCTGCTGACGTCATGCCCATGTCATCTGATGACGTCACCCCCGTTGCCACCCATCTATCTACTGACGTCACCCACCATGTCACATGCCACGTCACCTATCATGTCATCATCCGTACCCGCTACACGACAAAATGATGTCATGCTGACATCATCAGAAAAAAGTGCACAGTAACTCGCCAAAGTCAAAAATTCGGGTAAAAAGGGGTGAAAACGTTAGTTTTACCCATTTGCCTTTGTTTTCTTCACGCTACTAGTGCATGCTAAGTTACGTGCAAAAGACTATTTTCGCCATTCAAGTTCTCCAACCAGCAGTTTTACTCCACAGCTCGGCCCCTCGGCTCACCTGGTCACCTACAAATCGGCCATTCCGCCGAGAAAACAGGTATTTACAACAAATTTCTCCCGACCCTGTTTTTATTGGATTTCACTATAAAATTGCCCACAACACCTATAATTTGAAGAAGAAACATTGTGTTGCTACCCAATTACCCACCATAACCCCTATCTTGCCAAATTCACCATAAATCCGCTCATTGAGCTGAAATTGAGTTCTTTTGGCCCTACAAATTCTCCAAGAAACCCCAAAAGCTATCTTTTGCCCATAATTCTTGCCCATTGGGCCAAAGAAGCCCATAAGTTCTGTTTCTCCAGTGAATTTCAATCCACAAAGCTAAATTAAAGCCAACAAACTAGTTTCAACGGTGAAAATCCCGAAGAAATCCACAAAGCCATCGTTTTGCCTATTTTGCTTGCCCAAAGCCAAAAATTTCCAATTTTAAAGGCAACAGAGTTTAGCCATGGACGGTCCAGTAGCCTTGAACATCACTCCTCTTAATGCACCCCACAAGGAATTGGAACATCTGCCCTTAGCTGATAAAGACTATCTAATCCAAGACCTAGTAGGCTACCAAAACCATCTGCAAGTAGTCTGTGAGCTCAAAAACAATTACTTAAACCAAAATGATGTCTATGGCATATGGGAATCAAATCTACCCATATACTACCTCCCCTCTGTGAATATATTCCCTAAGATCATTCACCTCTGCTGTGAGAACTATGAGCCAACAAATAGGGAAATTAAGAGTCCATTTGGAACTACCCTTTTTCATATTACTCCTAACTCTATAAATCAAATGTTGAACTTCAAACCAACCCACCTCCAGTTTCCTCTTACCATGAAGTTCTTGTTGGATGAAGGTCCCAAACTCTCCAGCTCAGAGATAACCAGAATTGCCCAAGTGTTTATGAGAGCAGATCGCCAGCCTAAGGAGCCACCTCCTTTCCACTATGCATCTTTCACTGAAGTGGGTAGATTAGTTGTTGATATGATATCTTTTGTTCTAGGGTCCAAGAAAAGTGAGCATATTGATGAAACCATATTGGTTATGATGTCTATATTTACCCCAGGGCAGCCCCCTGCTGTCAAATACAACTATGCCAAATTTATTGCCAACAAGATACATGACCAATTGTTGAGGCTAGACATGGAGGGAATCTTTAAATATTCATCCTATATCTATCATTTGTTCTTATATTATCAGCCAGATATATTCCAATTCCCCATTAGAAAATTGGACCATAAATGGGAAAGGAGGTCTGTGATTTTTTGGACCCCAATCTTTCATGAAGTCCGCAGCTCTCCCTACTCTTATTGTGAGTTCATTGATTTGTTTGTATAACCAATCTCTTCTCTCCTGATGAGAACTCTTCCTCCTAGACTGACATGTGACATGAAAAAGATACTACATCGCTCCAAAAACTATAAAATAGGTGACTGGTACTTTTACCAAAATCACACTATTCTGAGGATATATGGCTGTGAGCTATGCCCCTACAGGCTGCCTGTTATAGCTCCAAATCTCACCAGTATGGTTTGTGATGCTTCAGCCATGGCCTAGGGCAACCCCTCCTTCCAGACCTGGTCCTATATCTAAAAAATAGTGTTTTATTCCATGTACGCGACATTGCCCTGAGTTAAACGCGTGTATACGCGGGTTCATACATATCTAACCCGCGTATATGTATTAAAACACTTAAAAAATATAAAAACTCCGTATTTTCGGGCGGAGATCGCGGGTTTTACCTGCTGATCACCTGTTAGTGCCCGTGGCCTCAACTGTCCCCAACCAATTCCTAACTAAAAAACTACTTTGGAGTTGGTATAAAAAGACATCAAGGGGAAGGCCTATAGAGGAGAAATCATTGAGCAAAGTTATTATACTGATTTTTTATCCCCCTGATCAGGTCTGAAGTCCCTTGTGCCTTCTGCACTTCCCCCATCTTGTATAGGAAACCCTTTGTTTCCTTTGTGTTTGGATGTTCATTCTTTCCCATCACACCTTGGAGAGAGTAATGGAAGGTGACCTACTAGTGGCTTGAGGCGGGACGGATCCAGAAGGAGGCTGAGCTTGGAGCCTGCAGAAGCGGATTCAGGTGATATTGCTTTTTTTCCATATTGTTTTATTTATCTAATAAAGAAACACGTCTTGTTCCCGAAACGCTTCTTTCTTTGTGTTAATGATATTTATATGTGAAGTTCATACTTGAATAGATGTTTATAAGTTTGTAACTAACTCATCCTTCATATAACACAAAGATCATTTTTTTTATGTAAAATCTTGTCCATATACTATTGTAGTTTGTGGAATTGTGGTTTTTACAGGACCAAGGAGCGAAAGGGACGTGAAGAAGGGTTTGCACCCTTGAGTAA
>APFE031654043.1:0-21230 GCA_000404065.3 Pinus taeda
CGGTGAAGGGTAAGAAAGAACTGGTATGCAAGTTAAAAAAGTCTTTGTATGGGTTAAAACAGTCACCAAGGATGTGGTATCAAAAATTTGATACATTTATATGGGGACTTGGCTTCATCATAAGCAAAGAAAATCGTTACGTGTATTTTAAATTAATTGGTGACCGTGTTAGTTATCTGGTCTTGTATGTGGATGATATTTTGCTGGTTGGAAATGACAAAGAAATTCTCCAAGGTTTGAAGACCAAATTGTCCTCCAAATTCGACATGAAAGATCTTGGTGATAAAAACTATATTTTGGGAATGGAAATTAAACGAGATCGGGCAAAGTTGAAGATCTGGTTAAACTAGAGGAAGTATGTCGAGGCAATACTGCAGAGGTCTAATATGCAGGATAGTAAACCGGTGAAGGTTCCTATTCTTGTAGGTGTAAAGTTATCTGTTGAACAGTGTCCCAAGACACAAGAAGAGGAAGAGGACATGTCCAGTGTTCCATATGAAAGTGCAGTCGGTAGTCTAATGTATGCAATGGTATGCACTAGACCATACATTGCACATGCAGTGGGAGTATGAAGCAGGTTTATGTCAAAACAAGGGAAGGAGCATTGGACAACAGCGAAGCGGGTTTTCAGGTAGTTGCATGACACTAGTGATTATGGTTTGTGCTACCAAGGAAGACCTAGATTGGACAGATTTTTGGACATCCATGACTTTGATGATGCAGACTGGGTTGGAGATCTAGATCATAGAAGATCTACAAGTGGGTATGTTTTTAACCTATTTGGAGGTGTAGTTAGTTGGATGAGTGAGAGACAACCTGTAGTGGCATTTTCAACTACAAAGGCAGAATACATGGCAGCCACTTATGCAAGAAAGGAAGTAGTTTGGTTGCAAATATTGTGCTCAAGTATGGGGTTAGTACAACGAGCTATAAGGATAGACTGTAATAGCCAAAGTGCTATTTTTTTGGCAAAGAACCCTGCTTATCATTCAAAGACAAAGCACATTGATGTTCAGTATCACTTTGTGAGGGATATGGTAGAAGACAAAAAGGTGTTGTTGGTAAAGGTGGACACTTTGAAGAATACTGCAGATGCATTGACAAATTTTGTGAGCTCTGAGAAGTTCTCTTGGTGTAGAGAAACAATGGGCGTTGCAGGGTTGGATCAATGACTAAGCTTTCATGTGGCTCCTTGTGGAAAGAAAACAACAAGTGGGAGAATGTTGGGTTGTGTGATATTCTTTCCATGACTAGCCCCTGTAGTTAAGCAAGGGGGTTAGGGGGGGGGCAGAGCCCCCCCTTTGTTGCATTGGGCACATCGGGGGGGTCACCGGGGGGTGACATCCCCCCCTGTTGAGGTGTTTGAGGGGGGCGGTAATGGTTTTCAGTCCATGGTATTTTGTAGATCCAGTCAAGGGAACTACAATTATGTTCTAATCTAGGGTTAATGGATTGGGCTATATGGATGCTTCAGCATGTATATATATTGATTGTAACATTGAAAGGAACATAATGAAAAATCAATCTGGTAGTCTCGATTTTGGGATCCAGAGGAAAATCTCTATGTATATTTATTTTATGTGTTATGCTCTCGCCATTGTTTATTTTCTATTTTTTAGAATTCGTATGCAGGTAATTTATGTATGGGATTAAAACCTAGAAAGGGGAAACTTTGTTTTACTGCAAAGAAAAACCAACCATGCCTCAATAAGATGGGCGTGCAGGTGCTTGGAAACAAATAAAACAACAAAGATGGGAGGGTATTAGAATCAGCTTACCTGGGAAGTGAGAGAAGCAACATCACGAAAAAGGGCCATCATCATTTCATCTCCGCGAGGTCATGCACCACGAAGACAACATAGAAGAATGAATGAAACCCTTAACCTCTTAAAACTAATAATAATCCAACCCAAAATATATAAATGTAATCTCAGTGAAAATCATGAGCAAAGCAACATGCCGAGAGGACGCTCACTAGAAGAGCTAGGTATGTAGGGAGTGCCACCTCCATAGCCTAGCCGAGGCCAGATAGCCAAGTCGCGCCTCTTGTCACCACATTGAAACAAAATACCTTGTTCAATGCGAGGTATAAAGCCAAAGAAGGTTAGGGTCTAAGCAAGGATACGAGGACTATGGATCTGGGGGTAGGCCACAAGCATCGTCGATCTTGTTAGCCTCGAGAAGAGGAACAAGGCAAAGGAGGAGCATGATAGCCACGTGAAGGTTGTGAGTTGGAAAGCGTTGAATGGTTGAGAGATAGGTTAGGACAAGCGCAAGTAAAGGAGGGTTTAAATCTTTAGAAACATATACACCTTGGAAATACATATATCATGGTAAAACATACACCTTAGAAGCATATTCACCTTGGGAGCGCATACACCTAGCACCATAAGAGCCATAAAATGATGGTATGGTTAGGGAACCAAACTAATACCATTATAATGACATATATAAAATAAACCAAGGACACAATTGAAGGATGACCATGGGAAAAAGGAAAATATAACATGGAGGTATGCTTCCATATACTTTAAAAGAAGGGCCATTACTAATGGTAAGAAAAAGAAAAAAATTGTTTTATGTTTAACACTAGTACAAGTATCATGTTTTATTGGAGTTTTAAGAAAAGGAGGTATGACAATGGTATTAGAGCCCAGATACTACACGGGGCTTGAGGGCATCATCTCTAAGGAAACATATTTAATATATATATATATATATTATATATAAGCAAAGTAGACCATGTAATTTGTTAATGACTCTTGTGTGGTTTATGATGTATGAGTGATCAGAGAACTACAAGATGACAAAAGATACTCCTCCAACAAATAGGGAGGGCGAGGAGTGGTATATTAAGTTAGGGGAAGGAAGTACTTCACTTCCTTCCCAATTGGTTGATCTAGTGAAAAGTCTGCAACAAGAAATATTATAGTTACGAAGGAGTAATGAGCAATTACTGAGAGCCAATGCAGAACAGGAGAAGATGATCTAAGAATGGATGAAGAAATCCAATCACAAAAGTATCGAACTGGAAGGGAAAAAGAGAAAAAAGGGGAAACAAATTCAGAGAAATCATAAAGTGGAGGAGATTCGAGTAAGATATCTCCAAAGGCACAAAAGGGAAAGAATAAAGTGGAGTTGCATGGTGATCTTAGGAAGATTAACCCCCCTACCTTTGATGGGGAAAGGAAGAAGATGAAGAGTCCTGGTTACTAAACATGATCAAATATTATCAGGTGTACGAATATGAAAGTAATTTGAAGTCTCGGTTGATCATTTATCATTTGAAAGGAAAGCTACCTTGTGGGGGAAGTGGTCAAAAGTGTACGTCAGTTAGAAGAGAAAATTGTATCCTCGGAAGAATTTCAAAAGCATTTTAAGGCTTATTATCTAAGTGAATGTTATTATGACAATCGTGCCAAAGAATTCCATGAGCTGAAGCTGGGACAACTGTCCATGGATGAATTTGTGGCAAAGTTCACTAATTTGTTGCGCTATGTACCATATATTAAGGAGGAAAAAGACAAAATACAAGTGTTTTTGAATTGTTTACCAGTTTCATATAAGGAGTGAACTGAGTTTGATCAGCAAAAAACCATGGACGAAATGGTATGGAAATCTCAGTTGTGTTACCAACAGTTTAGGAACAAAAATGATAATGGAAATACTTGGGAGAATAAGGACAAAAATAAGCCAACAAGGAGTTTTAAGAAGCAAAATCCTCCTTACCTGAAAAACTTCGGTAAATATCACCAAAATAAGAAGGTTGGCTGAGGAAATGTCGCTCTCCCACCATAGTCTTATACATGATCAAAGCCTATGGAGTGAAATAGTAAGAGGAATGGTGGTACCAAAGAGCGGGAACAATTAAAGTGTTGCGGTTGTGGGGATCCACACTTACTCAGGGACTACCCACATAAACCCAGATCGGTGTAGAATATTTAGACCATTTAGGAAACATCATCTATTAATGACATGGCTAGGAACATTCCTATAATTAGCGAAACATATGAAGATGGGATAGTTGAACACCAGTCCAACATGATTGAAATTGAAGGCATTATTTTGAACCATATTGTCTTTGTGTTAATAGATCTTACAGCTAGTCTGACTTGTAGTAGCCCACAAATGTAGAAAAATGTAAGCTAAAAACTAAAAAATTCAGGAATTCTTAACTAGTCTAGTTAGCAACCCGTACTAAGCAAAGAGTCGCTAGTCAAACAAAATAGTGTTTTATTAATCTGAATGGTTATTTCACAGTAACAGATCTAAATATTCTTCCTTTAGGATCGTATGATATACTAATAGGCATGGATTGGTTAGAAAAGTAGGGTGTTGTCATAATCTACCTAGAAAAAATAGCTTAATGTGTAGATCTAGAGGGATAGAATTGGTTAACTCGAGGGAAACCAAAACCTGTGTTAGTATGTTTGATCACAACCTTACAGATGAAAAGGAGTGTTAGGAAAGGATGTGAGTTGTATTTGGTACAAGTAGAAACTAATGAAAAAGTGACTGAAAAAGAAAGATTGAACAGGTTACCTGTGATTAGGGAATTTCTAGATGTCTTTCCGGAAGAAATTCCAGGATTACCCCCACATAGAGATATAGATTTTACCATTGATTTGGTGCCCTGTGCAACTCCAATGTCTAGAGAACCCTAGAAAATGAGTACCCCAGAATTACTGGAATTAAAAATACAGTTACAAGAATTACTTGCAAGGGTATATATGACCTAGTGTCTCACCATGGGGGGCACTAGTACTTTTTGTTAAGAAGAAGGACGGTACCCTGAGAATGTGTATTGATTACCTTAAGTTAAATAAGTTAACAGTTAAGAACAAATATCCACTGCCAAGAATAGATGATTTGTTTGATCAGGTGAGGGGCAAGTATCTTCCCCAAGATCGATCTAAGAACTGGTTATTGCCAGTTACGAATAAAGAATGAAGACATATACAAGAAATCTTTCAGAACTAGATATAGTCATATGAGTTTGTGGTATTGTCTTTTGGCCTCACAAACACACCAGTAATGTTTCTTTGTCTGATGAATAGCATACTCCATCCCTAGTTGAATAAATTCGTACTAGTGTTTATAGACGACATATTGATTTATTCCAACAGTGAGGAAGAAAATTGAGACACTTGAGAATAGTACTCCAAACCTTAAGGGAGCATCGATTGTATGCCAAACTAAGCAAGTGTGAATTTTACCATGATATAATTTAGTATTTGGGGCATATTATTTCCAAGGAAGGATTAATTGTGGATCTAAAGAAATTCAAAGCTATTATGAATTGGTCGACACCCAAAGACGTATCAGCAATGCATTCCTTTGTAGGGATTGAAGGTCACTACCATCAATTTATAGAAGCTTTTTCTAAACTAGCACATCTCATCACTTCCTTGCAGAAAAAGGGGGTGAAGTTCGAATGGACATCCAAGTGCCAAGAGAGCTTCGATACGCTGAAGCTATTGTTGACCATAAACCCTATACTTAAAATTGCAGATCCAGATAAACCATTCACAGTATGTACAAATGCGTGTTTGGAGGGGTTGGGGGGAGTGTTGATGCAAGAGAATGCAGTAATAGCTTTCGGATCTAGAAAACTGAAAGTACATGAGCAGAATTATGTCATGTATGATTTGGAATTAGCAGTAGTAATGTATGCACTTAAAACATGGAGACATTACCTTTTGGGGAGGAAGGTTACCTCAGTGACTGATCACCTCAATCTAAAATACTTTTTTTACTTTTTTTTTTTTTTTTTTTTTTTAGCCGAATGTGGATGTAAGACAAGCAAGGTGGTTGGCATTCCTTAGTGACTTTCATTTTGAGATCAAGCATATTCAAGGGAAGGAGAATAAGTTGGCATATGCCCCGAGTAGGCATGTGCATCTAGTGCTGGGAGTGACTGTCAGTAAAGTGAATATAGAAATTTTGGAACAAATTAAGCAGGTTATACCCCAAGATCCTCAGTATCAGGAACTTCAACAAAAAATGCAACAAAGAGGGGTATCTAGATAGGCAGAATCTGCAAAAAAATTACTAACATACCAAAATAGGTTATATGTACCTAATGAGAGTACATTGAAACAACCAATATTAGACGAGTACCACAATACACCCTATGTTGGCCATCCTAAATACCGGAAAATGCTAATTGCATTAAGAAAAAATTATTTTGGCAGGGCATGAAAAGGGATGTGGCGGAATATTTAAATAAATGCATGGAATGCCATCTCGTTAAAGTGGAACACCAACACCCTGTGGGATTATTGATCCCTTTACCCGTACCAAAGTGGAAGTGGGAAACTATTTCAATATATTTTATTACCGGGTTACCCAAAACAAAACGTCAACATGACTCTATTATGGTAGTAGTAGATAAGTTGATGAAGGTAGCTCATTTTATACTTGTACAATCCACTTTTGGGACCACTCAAATAGCTAGTGTTTTTATGAGGGACATTTTTTGACTGCACGAAGTACCAAAAGCTATTGTATCAAACAGAGACCCAAAGTTTACCTCCAAGTTTTCGAAGGTTCTCTTTTGGGGACTAGGTACACAACTGAAATCCAGTACTGCATTTCACCCGCAAACAGATGGCCAAACAGAAAGAACAAATCAGATCCTTGAAGATATCCTGAGAACGTATGGCATGCACCAGTCTAAAAAATGGGAAGATTTTCTACATCTAACAGAGTTTTCCTATAATAAAAACTGCCAACATAGCATTAAAATGAGTCCTTTTGAAGCCTTGTTTGGCAGACACTACAATACACTTCTTAGCTAGAACCAACCAGAGGATAGACGACTGTTAGGATTGGATGCATTGCAGGAGATGGAACACTAGGTGAGGATAATATGCGAGAATATCAAAGCAGCTTAAGGCTAACAAAAGATTTATGAAGACAAGAAAAGGGTGCATAAGGAATTCAAAGTTGGGGATCATGTATTTTTGCGGGTAAAACCCTGAAAGAGCACACTTTGAACCTAAACTTGTACTAAACTAGCCCCACATTTATTGTGGACCTTTCGAAATCCTCGATAGAGTTGGACCTATATCTTATCAGCTAGCTCTGCCCACTCATGTTAAAGTGCATAATGTATTCCATGTATCATTATTAAAAAAATATGTCCACGATAATTCTCATGTGGTTGATTGGAATGTGATACAAGTGGAACCCGAAGCAGACTTCCTACCAGAGCCACTTCATATTATGGATTGGAGAGAGATTGTGCTATGAAATCGAGTCATCGCTCAGGTTAAAGTACAATGGAAATACTTTTTCCCTGAGGAGTCTACATGGGAACAAGAGGATTCTATGAAGGAAGCGTACCCATGGATTTTTCAGAAATAATAGTTGGACATGTAATAATAAACTGAACACCGAGGACAGTGTTGTTTTGAGAGGGGGAAATTGTAACACCCTCTTCTTCATGTAAATATTTCTATGGTTATATGTTTTAAAAACTAGTGTTGTAACTGGATGGGGGCCACCATAAATAAAAATTGAATGTAGATCAGAACTTTTATAATAAATAATTGAGATGTTAAGCTGGAAAATATGGGAAAGGGCAGCTTGTGAATCCAAAAATTAGATATTCAGATAATTATCCACTTTATTGAAGATAAATACTGAGGGAATAAATATGTGGCAGAGAAAATAAGTTTTTTGAGCTATCGGAGAAAAAAACGAAGTTTCTTACTTTTAATAAGGAAAAGAGGAAACAACCTAGGCTAAGGGGATAAGCAGACCCCTGAAAGGCAAGATGTAGCCAAAGAAACATTTGCTGACAATTATGTATATGAGACATGAATTGGGAATCAGCAAGAGGTTCGGAAGGAAGAAAACAAGCTTCTCATCTCGGGGGGAACCAAAGAGCACTTGGTTCATGGTTGGTGTTGAAAATGCAACAAGATGATGGAGCTTAGTGAAAAGAAGTCGCCTTCACTAAGTGGGCCCACAGGCTATTTTTGGCGCAAAGTCTATTTTTAGACATATGGCTATTTTTAGACATATGGATCATGGTCTATGAGTTGCAGGATGTTATTTATGGATGATTGGTCATGTTTGTAAAAATATATGGACCTCTATTTTTAGACATATGGGCGGAGTCTATTTTTAGACTGCTAGTCAAAAACTTTAACAGTCGAATATTATTAGCTCTTAATAATATTTGGACTATAAACATTATCTTATCCTCTTGCAGCACTTCAGTTCGAGCTACGGATGTGGCACATGCAACTGCCAGAAGGAAATACGCTTTTCCTATGGGTTAGTTGAGTTATTGCATGATGGACTTCAGTTAGAACTCAAGTGATTGAGTTTGGTGGAGTTGATTGAGGAGTTGATTCAGTTTGACTTAGTTGAACTAGTTGTATTTAGTCTAACTGACAAATACACTAGTGATGAGTGGTGTGAATTAATTATTAATTAATTCACTAATTATTAACTCATAAATCAACTAAAGAATACATCAGTTAACTCAGTGCATGGACAGCTCAGTGGAGACAAGTGTTAGAGGTGGGTGAAAGGGCGAGACTACTATCAGTTCTGACTATAGTTGTGCATGAGATTTTCACAATCACTGATTGAGATTGCCAATGAGGATTGCACAGTACAAGCCAAGGGGATTCGAACTTGGATCTCATCTATTCTCAACTTGGATTGTGCAGTAGAGGCAGGCAAACAGTGGAGGAGATTTGAACCAGTGACTTGTTCAGATCTGAGCTAGTTTGTGTGTAGCATGTGGATATAGTACTAAGTACTTGTGAGGAGTATTGTACTATGTATTGTTACATGTTCTCTATCATTATAATATACAGATAGTTCGGGGTTTTCAGTTGTATGCTTTCCCCATTACATACTATGTTGATATGTGTGATTGATGTTTCAATGTGCGCATGCGATTTTTTTTTTTATTTCCGCAAATTGATGATCAATGGTAGAGGAGATTATGTATTATGCATGCATTCTGCAAATATTGTATAATCAGGATAATCTCTGTGAATAAGTGTTATATTATTCAAAATTTCTACATGGTATTAGAGCAAGTTGATCATCAGATCTATTATTCAGAAAGTGATTACATTTTATTTCTTCAGGCAGAGTCTGTAATCGGGCTAGGTAGCCTTTGGATTCATCCTTCTTTTGGAAGGTGAGATATCCGGTAAATTCCCATACAGTCAATCTCTGTATGAGAAATACTTTGTTCTCACGAATTTTAGATCAGAAGCGGTTGAGTTTTGAGCTGGTGGAATTCGAATTTGCAGCAGTGTTTTCTTGGTGTCGAAGTTGAAATGTCTTTCAATGGATTGCGATTGGAGCATGTCCTTGAAGGCAGCTCGAATTATATTGCATCGAAAGACAGGATGGAGGCGGTGTTAAATGACAATGGGTTGAAGGAGTTCATAGATGCTGAAGTCCCAAAGCTTACTGATGCTGCTCAAGTTGAGGCTTGGCAAAAGAAGACAGCAAAGTAACCAACAATCTGGTGGTAAAAATAATAACAAGAGAAATAAACAAAAGAACCAAATTGTTAAGGAATCCCAAAACAACGCTTAGAATCAAGGGGGGCACCAGTCAACGTCGTCATAAAGTCAATTTCCCTTGTAAAACTTATCAAGGTGACCGCCTCACTCATGAGTTCCCTCGAATGGATGAAGTCCACAAGCTTCTTTCACCACCATCTACTCAATAACTTGTTGTTTAACTCATATGTTCCCTACACAACCTCAACAAAAATGGTTGCTCAACCTCCTCTACCTCTGTAGGGGGAAATGAGGGGTCACCTTCTCATCCGCCCCATAGTTCATCCATCTTTTTGTGCAAGGAATAAATAAATGTGACTACGCGAGCTAAATCCTATGATGTTCCTGAGTCGGGTTCTCTCTCTAAGGACTCACTAGCTTCACCTACCTCTACTGGACCTCTCACTTTAGATAAGCCTATGGAACCTGTCTATGACCACCCAAAGGGTGTTCTTCTTAGGATGACACACAATCCTTCTGCTAGGGCCACTCAACATTATAGTATTGTTGAAGATCTTACCTAGGCTCCTTGTGCCATGTCTGCCTTGGATGTTTTGCAAAGTTGTCCTCAACAGCACAAGGCCTTGTTGCCTACCGTTGGTGCAGTTGATCTATTTGACTCTAGTCTCATTGCCTTTAATGTTGATAAAGTCGCTCCTTGCCTTTTCGATCAAATTTCTTTTCAAATCATTGTGCCGATTTTCCACAAGAATATTCATCGCACTTTGGTGGATGAAGGCTCTTCCACGTGTGTTATGTCAATATCCTGCTGGAAGGCTCTTAGCTCTTTGATGCTCGCCACATCCAACGCCACTCTCCAAGCTTTTGATGATCACAACTTTGTACCTAAAGGTGTTCTTCCAAAATTTTCCATTGAGTTAGGGGGGGAAATTGTCTATGTCAATGTTGAAATTGTCGATGCCCCTTTGGACTATAACCTACTCCTTGGTCGTAGCTCGTTTTATGCCATTCTTGTTCGTGTTCCATGTACTTTGCTTTCCTCATGAAGCCAAGATTGTGACCATTGACTAACTGGAATATTGTGTGCCATCGGCCCAACTTACCACTACGGGGAACTCAGTGCTACTTGTCAGAAATGACCCTGGTCAATATGAGAGTGTTGGTGTGGGCTTGTTTAAAATCTCATCTCTTATTGGGGTATTTCCTCAATTATCCCCACTCAACACTCCTACATATTCAAAAGCTCCTATGGATATGATCTCTTATGGCACCTATGGAACACATAAACCTCTTGATCCTTGGGTGGTAACGCTTGATTCTATGGAAGTTGATCAAGCTAGTGAGCACCCTTGGCCACCTATTGTGGAAGAGATTTCCTCTTCAAAAGTCCTGCCAGTACCTCCTGACACTAGTCAAAAACTCCATCATAATATGGAATATGAATAGGATTATTTTCCCACATGGGCCGCCCCTCAGCTTGTTCCATGTGACTCCTTTGATGACGAGTCTTCTTCTCGAAAAGTCATCATGGAGGTCACATATCTACCCATTGATAATGTTAGGGAGGTTATGCCTCTCCCTGCCTCTAGTCTCCCCAATTCGATACATGTAGAGCTCAACATATTAAACCTTGAATCGACCCAGGGGGCACCTCCTTAGTGTTCCTTGGAAATGCCATCCTTGGACCGAGTCAAGTATTAGGCTTCTAATGTTGAACTTGTCAATGAGTTGTCCAACTCTTCTCCACCTATTGACACGCATCATGTACCCCCTTTATGTATTGAACCTCCCTTATGTCCTCAAGTAAATTTTGAGAGCACAACTATGTTAAAATGTCCCTGGCATGGTCAATCTTTCCGATCGGGTAGTTTGACTTCCTTTGGAATGGCCACACATTGGTGAGCCATATGGTTACCTTACTCTCCATGAGTTTACATATAGAAACCCTTGGCCTGTGCTTGGGTATGGGCACACTTTAGCTTGATCTACTAGAATGTGTCGCTCTTGTACATATTGTACATAAGAGTGTGATGATTTATCCCCTTTTTGGTTTGGAGTGTCACGTGAGCATTTTTCATTCCTTATTTATGCCAAAAACCCAAAAAAAGAAAAAATGGTCATGTTTTTACCTCATCCATGTTTATTTCTTTCATTATGTGATTCAACCATGGGTCTAGTCTTTCTGGATGGTTTTTACAGGATAGGGTGGTGTTTCTTGCGACATCCATTGGACCTTAGGTGTGCTTCTCTTGAACTTGGAATATAGGGGTAGGTCATTTATCACTATCGCCAATGCATTATTGACTGTCAATGACATTTTTATGCCTTAGGTCTCACCCTGTTAAATTGCGACTTTAGCCACTCTCTATTATGCATGTTGTCGCTTGGCGGTATAGCTTACCTGCTCATGGACACCCTAGTTAGCACCTCTTTGCCGTCTTGGTGTCCATGCAGGCGATTTCATTCCTCTTTTTAGAATCCCTCCTTCTGACCGCCATGACCTAGAATTTGAGCCTCATGCACTCAAGGCGATGTTGCTTCGTCCCATTTCTTAGCTGCAACAATCTTCTTATCCTTCCCTTTTCCTTTCTTCTGGAATTTTCCATGTTGAGGTTTGAATGGTGCCTTTCTGGCTTGATCATCTCAATCATTCTTGCCTCAACTTTCAAGATGAATAACCTTTATGCTAGCCACATCAATTGTAGTAGGCTCGAACAATAATAATGAGTGTCTAATGTAACTATGTAGTGCACCTATATACTTAGTTACAGTCTCAGGCACATCTAATGAAATGCCTAGATTCAGTGCTTGTTTATGAAATTCTTTATTGAAGCTTTGTACATTCTAGGCCTTACCTTGCCTTAGATATTACCAGTCCATAAGTTCCCTTTGCTTATAACCCAGAGGGTAGAATTGGTCTTTAATGGAAAAATAAAACTAGACCAAGAGGATAGAAAGTTACCTGACTTTGTGTCGCCCTTCTGCAACTTTCTCTCCCACCAAACAAGAGAATTGTCGTTCAAACGAAGAGATTCTAACTGGAATTTTACCTCATCTTCTTTGATCTGTTGGATCCGACAATAAACCTCTATCTGTCTTATCCAATTATTAAGTTTTTCTGCACTACACTCTCCATTGTACATGGGCACATCAAACTTTAAGTCTAACTTGAAGAACGGTTTCTTAGATGTCTGCTTAGAATTTCGATGAGAGTGATGAGAACTATCACTTGAATAAGGAGAGGGAGGAGGCTCTTCTCCACCATCTTCATGATTTGTTGACCCATGGTCATCGACATCCTTCTTCTCATTCCCAAGCGCCTTCTCATACTTTGCAAACAACTTGTCTACTTTTCTTGCCATATTGTAGAACACCTTGTAGAAATTTTTGTTCCTCTTCCCAACGAGCTTCTTCAATGACCATGTTTCTTCTTCATTGTGCACATCCTACTTCAAGATCAAAGGACTTAAGTTTTCCTTCTCCTTTTCGCAACTTGTTCCAAGTTAGCAAAACCTCATGCAATTCACATCTAAAAAGACTTGCTCCGATACCAAACTTGATCCAAGATATTTTACTTACATATGCATCAAAATTATATATAACAGATTTAATTAACCATAGAACTTAAAGCATGTAAACAATGTGGAAATAATCAGAATAACTCAAAAACCATGACACGATGATTTTATTATGGAGTTCATCAAATTTTGACTACGTCTCTGGGCACTACTCAATAGTGGGAAGACCTTCATTAATTAGTGGCATAAAAGAGATAAAAGTACAAGCAATAAGCAATTACAACCCTGATACCTCCAAGCTCAAATATGGGCAGAGAATGGAACCCAGCTTCAGAAAGAGATAGTATCACTGAACTCTTGGCGAAAAATAATGCAAAAAGGCCTATCCAAACTCCTAATTTGGATAATCGGGCCTTTTGCAACCTCTCAAAACCTCCCTGCTGCTCAAGGTGAGGTTTGACCTACTACCAGGGTCAGGGTCTGCTGCGTGTGTGTGCTTATGAACTATCTACTGACTCCCCCTACCTTTTTCTGACACAACATTCAACAATGCAGTAGATTCAGAGGATCAACGCAGAGACTAGCAATAGTCAGGCTACAACATTCACATAGTATCATATTAAACACATTTAGTTTAGTAATTTGGGATGTTTTTCCATTGTTGATGCAGTAGCAACACTAGTTTGCAGTGCAGAGGTAGTTGGCGGTGGCAGGTTAGCAGCAACACGAATGCAAAAACTCAAAGGGAGTTGCAATACAGATGAAGTGTTGACAGTGGGAGGGTTAGTAGCAGTACAGATGCAACATTTGCATAGTGGTTGATGGACAGGAGGTCAAACATCAGCAGCGTAGAGGGAGACGTTACAAAACAAATGTTCCAGTAGGGTGCTTTGCTAGAGCACATTCCTTGCTAACAGGGAGTGTTGATTTCTGGTAGCATCAGATGTGCTCTAAGTCTAAAATTTTGCAAGGAGGCTTAGGCACATGTATTCCAAATAACCCACAAAACGTTTTGGGAAATTCCACCTGTTATCACTCAAGAAGTGATTACCAAATTGTTCACACTTGTCTGTTTGTGAAGCTTAGGTGTTAGTCCAAGTTCAGTTTTTCCATGTTTAATGTAGTGTCTAGGTCTTTAGAACCTTTGTGGCATAGTTACATAAAGGTAAATAATTAGTTCTCATTCATCATTGGTCCCATAACCCACATAAATTCCTTGTATCAAGTTTGTTTTAAGGTCCTGATGTGTTATAAATCAATTTAGGTGTTTTCATAGCGCGGAAACAAGTCTAGGTGTTTTCGTAGCGCAAAACCCAGATTTTACACTGGCTGCGCTACGAAATCGGAGATTCGTGCAATCTGTAGCATATCTTTCCTAGCTGTCATATTTGTCACATTCAGTTATGGTTGCATCATCCATTGTTAGCTTAGACACTTCGCCTATCATGTCCAACAGCTTATCTTCATCATTAGAGTCGTTAGGTACCCTGGTACGCTCGGATTGCAAGTTTCAAAAAGAGCCAAGTATTCACAGTAATGATTATGATTGTATTTATTGCATGAGGAATAATCAACAAATGTTAAATTTGAATTCCTCAAACGTCAAGCGAGGCAGCCATCAAGCGAGGCAATGATCAAAGGTTGAGACAGCGCCAATCTATCAAGTTTTCATTACACTGAAGTATCATGGAAGGATCGACAGAAAAGAAAGAGCACAGGTCAGGTAAATGTTTGAGGAGCGAGCCTGAAGGTCTGGACATCATATTGAAGAACAGGGAAGTGGAACGTGCATTCAAGCAGGTTGGATGTTGGAATTTCTGCGAAAAACTCCAGGGAGGTCATGCACAAATCACCAAAGAATTTGCCTTGAATTTCACAGGTCTGAAGTCAAAAGTTGGTGTGCTTGAATTGCAAATTTCACCAGAGGTAATCTCTACAGTCACTGAGATTCTGAGAGGACAAGAAAAATGGTTTAAAAATTTTAAATTTGATATGACCCCCTGCAAAGAATTTCTGAAGCCAGAGTTCATTAACTCAGATTTAAACAAGTCTGTGCCTAGAAATTATGTCAAGGACTCATATGCCAATTTGCTTACCTGCATACAGAGGTACCTAACCTGTGAAGGGAGATATAATAAGGTGTATTCATATCATTTCAAGCTTCTGCTGCATTTCACAGGAAAGACATCTATTGATTTACCTTTCTATTTATTTCGTAGCTTGAGCAAAATGTGTGACAAAGTGCAGCTAAGGAAAGAAGCCTATGAGATCTCATTGTTTCACCGCGGCTTAGTTAAGTTGATTGTTTTGCATGAACTCCAGAGAGTAGGTAGGGATTGGACCACTTTCATGTTTATGTGTGGTTTTAAAATGAAACTGATCTTAGCCCACAAGTTGTGAAAGCTTCTTCACCAACAAATGATCATCGTACAGAAACGGGATCCAAGAGATTCACAAAATTGAGAGCCAGGAAACAAGTAAGGGAGCCTGCCAGATCGTTGGTTATTCAAGACACACCCCAGCAGTCCTTGAAAGAGAAAACTCCGATCAAAGAAGGTAGAAGTGAAGCATCTACAGGAGAAGTAGTCCAAAGAAGAATGACCAGGAGTCAATTAGCTAAGGAAAAATGCAAGAAGGTGGTTGCTGAAGAAAGCCCTGTTTCAAAGGGAAGCTTGAATGACTTACTGCAAGCTATTAACATTGAAGAATCTCCCTTGGTTCAAGCAGATTTGATAGAATCAAGTAAAGACAAAACTAAAAGAGTCAAAGCCTCGAAAAAGCTCAAGTTTGATGACCAGGTTGCTCAATCTGTCTTTAAGCCAAGAAGACCCATGACGAGGAATTTCAAACAGATGTAGGAGATGCTGCTAGAAGCAGGTGGAACAGAGGAGATTGTAAAAGCTCATGACAGACCCTTGCCTTCAACAGAAACATCATCACAGCTGCATAGAGAAGATAGAGGAAAGGCAATCATCTCGCCAGAAGGAAATAGTGTTGAAGAATTGAAAAATAAATTAAGGTTAGAAAATCTTGAAATTGCTAAATTGAAGAAAGCCTCTAGGAAGCATGCAATCAAGGAGGCTCATTTTGACAAAATGCAAGCTTTGTGGGAAGATAAAACATTCCAAATACCTGAGGTGGTCGACTGTAATACACAATATTATACTTGGACAGTCCCTGCACTAAACGAGGCAGCATTCATCAGAAGGGTTAATACAAAACTAAGAGCTGGGATCAGAGTTATGAAAAGGAAAATTGAAGATTTGGGGATGTAATTGAGTAAGCCGGAAAGATCTCCTTAAGAAAACCACACAGCAAGTAAGGTTATATTCAAAATTTTGATGATTTACCTTGTTACAATTTCTTGAAGGATGATACATCTCTACTCAGTTTTGATAGCTTGAGGGCAGTTGAAAGGGATATGTCTAGATAAAAGAGGCTTAAGTCAATCATATTTTGGTATCAAACTGTGTTTTGTGATTACACAGCAGTTTCTTAGCGCGCTACAAAACTACTGAAAAGACGCATAATGCACAGCAGTTTCGTAGCGCGCTACGAAACTGCTGAAGCCACATAATTGAACCTAGTTTACCAATTTTGAGCAATCAAGGGGAAATTTTTTGAAAAGGAAGTTTCAAAAAAGGTCATTACAATGTGCAAGCAACAGGCAAAGGTAAAGCAAGCGGAGGGAAAGAAATATGAACTATAAATTTTTGTCATAGAAATCTTTGCTAGTTTTCTCCACAACATTTCAAACGGTTTTGAAGAAGTTTTGTCTCCATACGAATATATGGAAAGGGTCTACAACCATCAAGAACGTGACACTACACCCTTGTGTGATAAAAGAAGATATCATGGTTAATTAATCTCAAACATCCTTGAGGAAACCAAACGCAGGAAAACAGGGGCAATTTCCTACTTTGCAGGAGCAGTAAAAGAGATAAGATATTAAGGGCCAGCAAGGAACTTTAAACATCCATCAAAGTTCAACTGAAGGGAACCACTTGTCAAAAAACTAGTCTTTATTGTAATTAATGTTATTATCAACATGGTATGGAGTTAGACTCCTAATTGTATTAGGTTCCTAAAATGTCTAGTTAGCAGTTTGATGCATTTAATAATTAGTTAGAGTTTGAATAGGTGTTATAGCAAGGAGAATTCGAGTTCCCCTCATGCTGGACGAGGAATCTCAAAGCTCTATATATAGCTGAAGAGCTGATGTACAAGGGGTTGGAGATTTATTGAAAAAAAGCTCTGATATTTGGCTTTATGTAAAAAAAAACTATGTTTTAGTAATACAAGACTTGACTTTACTTCTCAGATATCAGAAGGAATTTATTGTTCATAATGTTGTGTATTATCCTCTCCTCAATATTTGTAGTGGTATAGATGTGTGATTACTTAGAAATCATTGATTGTGCTCTAATTTCGTTCACATATTTATAAACTATGTTGTCCTATATGTTGCTGGTGTATTCTGAATGGTTGAATTCTAAATGTCTTGACTTCTATGTAAGGTTGATATCATTGTTATGCTGAAAGTGCTTTGACTCCATAAGCCCAATGGATAATCTCTAATTGTGTTTCCACCACTCTCATTTTTCTATCTTTGTTTTACAAGAGTTAGCCATCTTAATCTTAATCAAAAAATCATTGATCCTTTGAGAGAGCCCTCTCAGGTTGGGGAGCCTAAGCCTCAGCCTAAAGTAGGTTTGAAATAGTTACTTAAGGTCTTCCTGGTCAGCAGCCTTCCAGGGTCAGATTTTAAGATAACATTTTGGTGCGTCTGCTGGGAGTTTGAAGATTATTCATTCCCGAAAAACAACAAACTGAACTTCTGAAGGTAGCAGGAGCTCAAAAGACTTTTCGAGGCTGCAATCTACCTTGGTGACTCCATGTATTTTCAAAAGCTTAAAAGGTGGCTTCAAGAGGGAGATATACACGGAGCAATCCTGACCCAGATCCACCTACTCCTGTGGACAATCCAAACACCATTTCAAGGAGCAGACAAAGATTTACTGAAACACTAGGTACTCCATCTTTTTCAAAATCTTTGCTCTCTGAATTTTCAAGAAGTCCTGAAGACAAAATTGTTGATGATAAGATTCATGAGGTGTTGTTGAGGTCTGAAAATGAAGAAGAACTCATTGGAATTATTTTAGATTACAAAAAAGAGGAATTGATACTTCGTCTTTAGTGTCACAAAAAAGATAAGGAGGAATTTTGGGAGGTTGTTACTTCTGAATTATTGTTGAAGAGGAAGATTTAAATAAACTCAAAGAACTTTATACTTTTGAAGTCTTACTCAGATCTAAAACTGGTTTACCCCTTCCAAATTGGAGTACATTTGTCAGTGGTTTGCAAAGTCTAAATATTCCTTTTCATATCAGCACCTTATCCTCTGCCTCTGCTAGTCCTAGTAGTTCTCAGACACTAGGAAATCCACCTCATATTAGTTCTGGTTCCTCTATCCCTTCAGTACCTGTCATCACCGTTACTCCATTAATTATGGTTGTACCTTCTAGGTATGTTCCATTAGCCCTCCCTGCTGTTTTACATGACCTTCCTAGCAAATATGCTGCTAGAATTCCAACATGCGGTGGGGGTGAAGAAATCACAGCAGAAGAACATGTAGACAGATTCAATGATTTTGCTGACAGAGAGGAAGTTGATGATGAGGATATGAAGCTAAGGTTGTTTGCACAAACCTTTATTAGAGAAGTTAGAAAATGGTTTAAAGCTCTTACAGCTGGAAGCATTCACAGTTGGGCAGAGTTTGAAGATAGTTTTTTAAGGAAGTGGGGAAACATAACTAATCTTGTCCAAGCTCTTACTGAATACAATAATCTTAGAAGAGCACCTGATGAAACCATCCAAAACTTCTCCAAGAGGTTTAGTAAAATATATAATTCCATTCCAGCCCATTTGAAACCTCCTGGGGCCTTAGCACAACTGAGATACGCCGAAGCATTTGATTCTGACTTCTCTTTGTTACTCAGAGAAAGGGATTCTGCTACTCTTGCTGACATGCAAAATGATGCAATTAAAGTGGAAGTAAACATGATTGCTGCCAAAAAATCAAAGTTGGCAAAAGCTAAACTGAAAGAAGAAGAGAAACCTTCCATTTCAGCTCCAGAAGATAAGTTTGACTCAATGATGAAGACCATGGAGAAGCTGATGGATCGGTTGGCTCTTGGGAATACTTCTGCTCCTCCAGCGCAGCAGGAACCTCAATTTAGAAATCCTCAGTTCAGAAGACCTCAAAATCAGCAAAGGCCAAGAGAAAATAGGAATCAGCAGCCTGATCCTCCAGTAAGACCTCCTTTCCAGCAAAACTTGGTTGATGAAGAAGATGAACCTGAAATTCCTAAGGAGTCCTTCCATTGTCTCGATGAGGAAGTGCCAGGGATTTTCTTGATGAAGGAGGAACATGATGAGTCCAGTATGACCAAACAAGGAGAGGAACCTTCAGACTATTTAAAAGGCTATTAGCATGCTATCTTTGAGATGCAAAATTAGTACAATCTCAGGAATAGAAATGTACCCATTACAGCAAGCAAAGCACAGCCCAAAAAGGATGTATCAAAGGCTATTGAAGGTAAGAAAGGCAACTCAAAGGTGGCCGAAGGTAAAAATGATTCTCCACCTGGCAAAAAGGATATTCAAGCTCCATCCCCTACTAAAGAAATTGAGAAAACGGTTTTTGTTTTAACCTTGAGAATGAGATTGCAAAAATCAAAATATCAGTCCCCTTTAGTGAAAAACTCAAGGTAGGCCAATACAAAAGTAAGATTGTGGAGATGCTTAATTCGCAACCAGGAGTAGCTGATATCTTAAATGTGCAAGAAGATAATCCTATTATTTGTTTAGGACCAAGACTTGAAGATGAACAGAATGAAGAATTTCCTCCTTTCTACATAAGCATTAGTATTCATGATATGACCTTACACAATGCTATGTTAGATTCCGGGGCATCTCATAATCTTATGCCCAAGGTAATCATGGAAAGGTTGGATTTGCAGGTGACCAGACCCTATAAGGATTTATTCTCTTTTGATTCAAAAAGAGTTCAATGCATTGGTTTGATTAAAGATGTTGTTGTGGGGCTAACTCAAATTCCAGCAAAGACAATTGTCATGGATATTGTTGTGGCCGACATTCCACCTAAGTTTGGGATGCTGCTTTCAAGATCGTGGGCAGCAAAGATCAAAGGTACGATGCAAATGGACCTTACCTATGCTACAATCCCTATTTTTGGGGAGCAAAGAAGGTTGTATCGGGAGATTAGAATGTCTTATATGGTAAGCAACAAAGACAAACCTCAAAACTTTCCTATTTATTCATTTGACACTGGTCTCAGATCAGCCATTCTTTTCAATGAGTCAGTTGGAGAGGAATCAGAGGAAAAGCTTTCAGGTAACCAGTGCCAAGGAGATTAGCAAAAAAATGAAAAAGAGACAATAGGTTGGTGGTCATTGTACTTTAATGGATCAGCAGGAAGAGAAGGGGCAAGAGCTGGGATTTGGATCACAAGTCCTAATAATGAAAGTAAGTTTCTCTCCTACAAACTTAATTTTGATTGCACTAATAATATGGCCGAGTACGAATCTCTGATTTTGGGCTTAGAAGCTTTGTTAAAGTTGAAGGCTAGAAACATTGTTGTTTGTGGAGATTCTTAATTGGTAATTAAACAAGTGGAAGGTGCTTATCAAACCAAGGATGTAAGGATGAGGGCATATAGAAACTTAGTGTTGGATATGTTGGAAAAGTTTCAGGCTTATCCTTTTAGTATCAAAACCAGAGACCAAAACTCTATTGCAGATTCTCTTGCTGTTTCTGCTAGTCTTTTTATTATTCCTATGCACTCTTCTGAAAAGTATGAGGTGGAGGTTCGTCATCGACCAACTATACCAGATAACATCATAAATTGGCAAGTCTTTGAGGACGACCAGCAGGTAAAGAATTTCATTGAGTTGAAGGAAGAGTTTGAAAGCACTCAAATGGATCAACAAAATATGTTTGTGGAGACAAAGGAAAAGTCTGAAGTCTTGCAGTTAAAAAATAACCTCATACCTAAGGGCCTCATTCCTCTTGAGAAATTGTTTGATCAAAATGATGTGTTCAAGGCTCCAAGATTGCAGGTTGATGAAGAGGAGGTAGAGAGCTGTAATTTAGGAAATTCCTTTGTACCAAGGATGGTTAAGATTTT
>APFE031654043.1:21398-39269 GCA_000404065.3 Pinus taeda
GAGCGTAACCTAGGAGCGCAGCGATCAGCGTCCACGCCTCGGCTTCGGCCGTGAGGCCTGCTCATTCTGGGCCTTGGCCGCTGCCATGGCCCACCCAGACCCATCTCAGGGGAACTCTGAGAAAGCTTTCTCAGATCTGGTGAAGTCCCTTCCCCCTTCCTGCCCGAAACCTGCAACTTCAAAATTTGTCAAGAAACTGGATATTCTCCAAGAAGTACAGCTGCCCCCATCTCTACCTCGAATGGCAGCATTATCTCTAGCATAAAAAGCACTAATAGGACAATTCATGGGTTTATGGCCCTCACCAAGAACAGTTCAAAGATGGGTGGAGAGGAACTGGTCCGACAAAATCCAAGGAAAGTTCTCAATTCGCTTCTGTGGCAAAGGTTACTACACTTTTCATTTCGAATGTAAAGCAGATAAGGATCTTATTTTTAGGAATGGCCCCTACTTCATGGATTCCCGAGGGCTTTACCTAAACAAGTGGACTCCTGACTTCGACCCAGAACTGGACATCCCCAACGCAGTCCCAGTATGGGTCTGTCTTCCTCATCTGCCCTTGCACTGCTGCGGAGATGAATCGGTCAAAGCAATCGGAAAAGCGGTTGGGAAATACATCGATAGAAGTGAACCTAAGGACAACATGCAGGCATGCGTAAGAATCTGCGTGGAAGTGGACCTCGGAAAAGGACTGCCGGAAGCCATCAAGCTCAAGGTGGATGACTGGAGCTACATACAACAGCTGGACTATGAGCAGATACCCTTCAAATGCAAGGTATGTCATGAATACGGGAACTTTGCTAATAGATGCACTAAAGTAACTAATCTAGAAACTGAAGATCAAGGAGGCAAATGGGAGACTGTAAAAAAAAAAGAAAGCAGCCCCCCCCCCTCTAAACCTGAATCATCCTCTGAATTGCCTGGCTCCTCCTCCCAGCGCCCCTCCTCTCCTCCTCCCAACCCTCTGGGCCCATCCCAAGATCCGCCCTTCCCTTCATCCTCCAACCCTTTTTTGATCCTTGCCTCAGAAGATCCCCAGTCTGAGCAGCCCTCCTTAGATCTGCCTGATCCCCCCTTGATCTCTTCGACCCTCTCCCAGCCCTCCTCAGAGGCTCCTCCTCTTAGAACCACCAGAAGCTCCTCAAAAGAAATTGGTACATCAAGTGAACTTCACAAGAAGCCTGGGCCAGGTAGGAAGTCAGCTAAGCAGCATCGAGAAGAAAGCACTCAAAAGGACATTGCCCTTGGATTCCAAACCCCTATGGAATCATTCATGACAGGACATCAGGAAAAGGAAATAGCAGGGAAAGATTTCGAGAGGTGAGCACCTCCCCGCTCGAATGTCCCATGATGAAGCTCTTATCCTGGAACAGCAGGGGCATGGGGTACCCCTCCAAAACAACTGCCTTAAGAGACCTTCTTCATAATGAGAGACCTGAAATCCTGTTGATTCAAGAGACCAAACAAAACCAAAAAGAAATGCAGAAGATCATAGATGCCCAAAGGCAATTCTCAGGCGTCACTAGCAGCTCCAGAGGAGCTTCAGGAGGAATTGTCACCATGTGGAACAGCCAAAATTGGGACTGTAATTCAACCACTTACAACCAAAATTGGATAAGGACCAATCTGAACAGCAAAGAGGAGAACTTCGATCTCATCATATACAACGTTTACATTCCCAACCATTACAAAGAAAAGGAGCAGTGCTGGAAGGAACTGAAAGTAAACATAGATAATGAGCAAAGTTCAAACATCATATTAGCTAGAGATTTCAATTTAATCCTCCATGCGAACGAGAAAAGAGGAGGCAACTTCATGCATGACCCCTTCAGAAGTCAGCTGGAGGGAATAATGCTAGAGCATGAAATGGTCGACATCATTCCAAAAAACCGAAAATACACTTGGAACAACCGAAGGCTGGGACCAGGCAACATTATGGAACGATTGGACAAAATATTGGTCAATATCACCCTCCTCTCTTCCTTTGCAGCTTGCCACACCAAAATTCTCAGCTCCACAGCTTCTGATCACTTCCCCATTCTTCTCACGATGGAATCTCACCTCCAGTTGGGACCAATTCCATTTAGATATAATCCGCTATGGAGAAACAACTCTTCAGCCGAAGCAATTATAGAGGCCACCTGGAAACAACACGTAGAAGGTTCCCCCAGCCATATATGGGAAACCAAAATCAGGAGTGTAAGAAAAGCGCTCAAAGAATGGGTAAAAATCAGCTATCAAGAGCCAGAGAATTTAAAAAAAAAAAAAAGCAAGACTTGGAGGAAGTCCAAAAACAAATAGAAGATCAAGGACTCTCCCAACAATTAAAAAGCAAGGAATGGGAAATACAGGGAAAGCTCATGCATATCAATAGAGATGAAGAGATAAAGTGGAGGATCAAATCGCGACAGCTATGGTTGAAAGAAGGAGACAAGAATACACCATACTTCCACAAACAAGCTACAGCTAGGAAAACAAGGAACAACGTTAGTGCTATAAAGATAGTGAAGGCAATCATCACAAGAACCAAGAAGACATCAAGAGGGCAACCTCCCTTCACTTCAGGAGCCTTCTCACTGAAGTTAAAGAAGAAGTTGACTACTCTGAGCTGCTGCAATATCTCCCCAAAGGCATCACTCAGGGAATAAATGAAAGCCTAAATCGAGAAATAGAGGAGGAAGAGATTAGGAAAGAAATCTGGACCCTGCAACCGGACAAGTCACCTGGGCCAGATGGATTTCCAATCAACTTTTATAGAGATCACTGGCAGCTGATAAAAAAAGATCTGGCAAAAATGTTGAGAGGAATACAAAGGAAAGGGAAAATGGGAGGTTTTACTAATTCAACCTTCCTTGCTCTCATTCCGAAGGAAAACCGACCCACCTCATTCTCCAGGTTCCGGCCAATATCTTTGTGCAACTCTTCATACAAGATCTTCACAAAAATCATAGCTATGAGACTCCAGCCCCTCCTTCCATCCTTGATTTCTGAAAATCAAGGTGGCTTTCTGTCTAATAGACAAATCCATGACACCATTACTTTGGTCCAAGAAGCCATCCACTCTAGCACCTCTAGACAAGAGAAAGGATTTGTTCTCAAACTCGACTTGGCCAATGCTTTTGACCGGGTAAGGCAATCCTTCTTGTTTGTTGTCTTGGAAAAATGGGTTTCAATTCCTCTTTCATCAATACCATTACAGCTTGCATATCAGCACCTTGGATATCACCCCTGATAAACGGTCGCCCCTGTGAAGCCTTCCAATCCTATAGAGGACTAAGACAAGGTTGCCCTCTATCCCCTTACCTTTTCATTCTTATGGCTGAATCCTTTAGCAAAGCTTTGGATCATAATAGAAGAGTCAGCCTCTAACAGGCATTAAATTTGGGAATGGAGTCAAGAACATTAACCATTATCAATTTGTTGATGACACTCTAATGATTGGAGGGGCCTCTACTACCATAGCAAGGTGCTTCAAACTCCTCCTTGATCAATACATGGACTACTCAGGGGGAGCGGTCAACTTCCACAAAAGTTGCGTCTATGGCTGGAACATTTCTAATCAAAAAGCTCATAGCATTGCCAACATCTTTGGAGTTACTTACAAAGCAAAATGGGATCACTTCTCCTACCTTGGGATGTCGGTCAGCCTGGGACCATTAAAAGCAGTGACATGGAATGAAATAATAGACAAAGTCAAAAGGAAAGTCCAGCAATGGGGAACTCTTTGGTTCAACCCATCAGGCAGATTGATCCTGCTCAAATCAGGTATAACCTCCCTTCCTCTATATAGATTTACTCTTTGTCAAGCCCCTGCTATCTTTCACCACAAACTGGAAGTCGCCCTCAGAAATTTCTTGTGGCAAGGAGGGAAAAAATAAAAGAATAGATTTAACCTGGTCAGTTGGAAAAGTGTAATCCAATCTTAGGATAGAGGAGGCCTTGGAATAAGAGCTCCTAAAATTCTCAATTTAGCATTTGGAATTAAAATGGCCTGGAGGCTAATTAACGGACCAAAAGCATGGTGGAAGCAATTCATAGAAAGCAAATACCTCACTGGCAAAAGACAAAGGCTTCTAGAAGATGGAATTCCCAATAGGGATTCCTCCAAAATTTGGAACCTCTGCAAGAAAGCAATCCCATTCCTCAGGCAAAACACTTCAAAAATCCCTGGAGGAGGGGACAGCATAAACTTTGCCACTGATAAGATAATGGGACTCCAACCTCTTAATGCTATTGAAGAAGCCCTCCCGATTATCCATTATCTCAACAGCAAAGGCATTCAAAGACTTGGACAAATCTCAAAATGGGACCCAGACACACATGCCTGGACAGATTGGGATTTCCCAGGTATCCCAACAGCCTTGGAAGCGAGCTTCAATGCTCTCAAAGCAAACCTTCATAACAGAGCCCCAATTAAAAAAGAAGCAGCAGATGGACTTCGTTGGGATCCCGCAGGATCAAATTATACCATCAAATCAGGGCACCAATATATCTGCAACAACACATATCAGATACTTATCTGGAATCATTGGCGAATAATCTGGAAATCAGAGGCCATCCCAAAAATTAAATTCTTCACATGGCTGTTATTAAAAGGTAAAGTTCTCACAGCGGAAAATTTACGCAAGAGAGGGATCAACAGACCATCCAGATGCCCCAACTGCTGCTCAGCAGAGGAGACAATGCAACACTTATTCATAGACTGCCCCTTCGCCAAAAGATGCTGGACCAAAATGTCATTCATGGGGAATATAAATTGGCACCCTCAGCAAAACATTGCCGAGACACTGTATGAATGGAAAAAGAATTGCCCATGGAAATACAAAAGGAGTAGGATTGTGAGAAGAATTTGGGACACTATTCCTCACTCCTTATTATGGAGAATTTGGCTCTCAAGGAACAAAAATATTTTCCAAAATAAAGAGACCAATGTTCGAGCAACATGCAGCAAAGCCCACATCTTGGCCCAGGAGGCAATAATAGCCAAACACAAGGGGAAAATCCAAGCAAAGGATTACACAGTGGAGGAAAGATTTGTCATCAGCCACATCCTGGAACGGCCAGGACAAAATCAGGAGACTCAAAATACTGACAGATTGCAGCAAACCAAAATAAAGGACTGGGAAATTAGACTATCAGCTCAAGATTACAAGAGGTGGATACAGAACAACAATTGCACAACATTATATTTTGACGGGGCCTCTAAATCGAACCCAGGCCGAGCAAGAGTGGGAGGAGTAATATTGAATGAGGCAGGGGACAACATTTGCAATTATGAATGGAGCTTGGGAGAAAAAACAAATAACAATGCAGAGGCACTAGCCTTATACCAAGGATTACTTCAACTAAAAAACCTGGGTATTAAAAGGGCTTTAGTTTTTGGGGATTCAGCAATAATAATATGTCTCATGATCCACAATTAGAGATCCCCTAATAGCAATCTTCAGCAGCACATAGAGCGTATCAAGCTCCTCCTCAAAAACTTTGATGACATCAAGTTCTACCATGTCCTCCGCACTCTAAATAAGAAGGCAGACAAGCAAGCCAACAACGCTGTTGGAAGAATGGCAGGAGCGTTAAGGTGTAATGAAATAGACAGCTTCCACCCATTGCCATGAAAAAGAAACATCATTGCATAGTTCAGCAACGCTTGGTCAAACAAGCGTGCGATGGACAAGGACTATTCAGAAGAAGGACTCTCTTCAGTAATCACAGCACGCAAAAACAGGCTCACCCGACCCTAGTCAGAAGCAATTACTTGAGCATAAACATTAGCGATCATTTCAACGCCGGCACCATCAGAATAGGATCAGCAAAGGAGGATCGCCTGAAGGATTTGGCTCAGACCAACATCCTTCTCGTGATACTGGATTTTTCTTGGAATCCTGACCACCACCCGCTTCATGCTATAAACTTGACTCTCAGCTCCCAAAGTATTACTCATCAGCATACTCTCGGCGATAAAGATATAGTGCAGAAACCTCAACTTGGAAAGAGCGAGCCTTCTCGAACTCACTGGCAGGACTCCACTCTGGTATCATATTTTCATTTTCTGTTTAGTTTCACCCTAACCAGTGCTTTGGTAACTTTCAGGAATGCAAAAGCTAGAGCTTGGGAGGTCGCTCTCCCCTCAGCTCATCTCTTTGCTCCCTCAGTTCCACCAGATCTCCTCTCTACTCCCTCAGGTTTACCCCCCATTCAGTTCAGCCCTGTTTCTCCATCCTCCTCCAACTTGAACTCCAATTGTTACACCTTCTCTCTCAGCACCCGGCCCCTAGACTCCCTCTCCTCGGCTACACGCTGTTGGATCCCCTTCTACTCCTTCTCCTCAAGCAGAACGATCAGATCTTTCGTGGGCTTGGTCCACTCTCCCGCCCGTTACAATTATCGCATTTGTGACAATCCTTCTAAAAACGCCCTCAAGTTCCCCTCCTACCTCGCCTTTGTTTTCAATATCTTCACCTACCGCACCCTCTGCTCACCAATGGCGTGCAGCGAGGACTGCCTCCACTGTGCTGATTTGTAGGCAGAACTGGAAGAAATAAGGACCCAGCAGACTGTCCTTGATGACAAGCAAAAACTCCTGGATGCCAAATTGGAAGAACATGACAGACGTGTGGAAGAGCAGAGTCGAAGGCTTTTTGAGCAAGACAGCATCATAACTGAAAAATACAAGGCGGAAATTCAGCTGTTTATGCATAAAGTAGCATCCCTCCAAGAGCAGTTTAGACAGCTTACCAATCGCTGCGCCCATGCTGAGGAATCAATATCTATTCTCAAATAAATGATGGACAAAAGAAATACCATTGCCACCAGCTCTTCCAGAGTTAAGCAAGAAGCAAAAGATGATCAGCCAGAGGAATCTACAGCGAGGCACATTCAACATATAATGATAGATTAAATGTACTGTAGATGCATCTTTTTTTTATTTTCTTTCATCAGAATCTATAGTAGCACAGTTTTAGACAGTAGTAAAAGCAGCAAAGTAAGGATCAAGGAGGTGGTCTCGTTTTGTAAACCCCTTGATCAAAGACAAATCTCGCATATTATGTACCAGAGGAGACTGAACCCCTGGAATTTTTCAGAATATAATATATAGCAACCGAACTTTTAAAAAAAAAAAAAAAAAAAAATTCAACCTCAAATTCATGTTGGCTAAGCCTAAGAAATCTTTAGTATTTGCAGAGTTGATCTTAGAGTTTCCTTGTGAGGAAGAAATTGTTTATGAGGAAACTTTTCCTGATGAACATTTGTTTCTTATTTCCTCACAAGATCCTCTGTATGGGAATATTATTATACATCTCTAGACTTCAAATTTTTCGCTCTCTTTTTCCAAGGATGAACGTAGAAAATTACCTCACCTCTCTAAAAGCTATATTATTATAGGTGACACTTTATATCGTCACGAGGTTGAATCAATCCTTAGATGTTGTTTTAACCTTAGAACATGTTGAGTATGTGCTTAATGATTACCACAATGGAGCTTTTGGTGGTCATTTATTTGGGCTGGCAACAACCCAATTTGTTTTTCTTGTGGGCTACTTTTGTCCTTAGATCTTCAATGATTGTATTGAAATGGTCAAGATATGCCATCCCTCTCAGGTTTATACTTAGAAAATGTGCGCACATCTAGCTCCACTTTTCCCTATGATCCCCATCGATCCTTTCACAAAGTGGGGTACTAATTTTACTACTTGTAATCTGCCTTCGGTAGGAAATCAAAAGTCTATCATCGTAGTTGTAGACTACTTTGCTAAGTGAGTTGTGGCTATGCCTACTTTCAAGAATGATGGTGAAACAACAACCTTGTTTCTCTTCAATAAAGTTATTTCCTGGTTTGTTATTCTTAAAGAGATTGTCACTTACCATGGCAGTCATTTCCAAAATCAAATGATGTCTGAATTGGAACTCAAGTTGGGTTTCTGGTAGGAGAATTCATCTCTTTATTATCCTCAATCCAATGGGCAGGTTGAAGCCGTGAACAAATCCCTAAAAGTCATCATGTAAAGGATGATTAACAAAGCTCGATCCAATTGGCACATCATGTTATATCCGACACTTCAGGCATACCGAATGTCAATTAAGACTGCCACTAGTTTTACTCCCTTTCAACTAGTTTATGGGTTGGAATCCTTTTTTCCTGTGGAATGTGAAATTCCTTCCCTTAAATTATTTGTTGAACTTCTTCCTAATACTTATAGTCTCGAATAAAACCTCGTTCATTTGGAACATCTCGATGGGAAGTGTTAAGATGCGGCCATAATCAATGAAGGTCATAAGAAGAGGGTAAAAACTCAATACGATAAAGTTGTCCGTCCTAGAATTTTTTCTGAAGGCGACCTTGTCCTAGTCTACAACCAAGACAAATATGCCTTGGGGCAGCCAAGTTTCAATCTATGTGGTATTGTCCCTTCATTGTCAATTTTTTTTTTTTAAAGGGAGCTTATGAGTTGATTGATTTTGAGGGAGACAAGTTGGAGGAGCCTAGAAATGGGCTTTATCTTAAGAAGTACTTTTCTTAGGCTTCAACCTAGAATTTGCTTAATTGTATATATTGTATCTTTGTACATATCTATCTATCGGTTTTAGTGATGTCGATATTTTTGATCTGCTTTGGCAAGTATTGATGGACGATTTGATATATCTAGGGTTTGTTGATGGTGCCAATAGACACACCTGAAACCTTGCTTCCGTGGCTTGGGTGATTTATTATCCATCTGGCGAATTGTTGGTTTCAAGAGGTGTATGTATCGGTCCCACTTCAAATAATATCACTAAATATAGTGTTGTTATTAATTTACTACTTGAGAAAATATCTCTTGGTATTGATTCATTAGTAGTTTATTTGGATTCACAATTGGTGGTATCTCAATTGAATAACATCTATTGTGTGAGAGATCCTTATTTATGTCGCCAATTTCTGAGAGTTCATTTATTACATAGATCATTTGTTTATATCACATTTTTTCATATTCCATGACCAAAAAATTCATTAGCAGATGCTATCGCTAATCAAGAATTATATTGGCATATAAATCATTCATCACACTAAAACATCAAAAATAATCAAAGTATCATATCTATATATATATATATATGATCATCATGATAAACCATCTATACATAGATAGAGTTTGTGTCCAAAATAATATACAAAATCGGGACAAAATGTCCTACAAAATTAGGGCATATGCCCATCATCATGTCTAATAAAAAAATATATGATAATCTATCTAATGATGCTGTCAGGATGAGCGATAAGGAAGAAAATGATGGAATTTTCCACCCACCGAAATAGCCACACCCAATCTCGTGGTACTCCCAATACGCGTCGTTGCATCTCCTCTAGTAGGTCCTCTATCGCCACCATAGATACTTGGTGAGTTAACCTCACCAAGTTTCTCTAGACTACATGGAGGGTCCTCTCAGTCTCTACTACGGCTCCTTCAGTGTCTCTTCTGTGACGCCTGTGTCAAGGAAGACCATCAGGTATAAACCTTATGTATTATCATTTTGGATTAATAGACATATGTTTCTTTTCTATATCCATGTTTTTAATGTGTTTTATGTTTTCCTATGTTAGTTTTAAGATGTTGGGCCCTCTGCAGAAATCTAATTGTTTGCTTGTTTGGTGGTGTTGTGTGTAGGGTCTTGTTTTATTGTAGGTGGAATAATATCTTCAATTTTAAGAAAGCTTCCTCTACATCAGACCTAAGAGATTCCAATGACCTGTGAGGATACCACGTTTTAGCTTCTAATATTCATCTTATCATGTACAAGTGTTGAATGTATTTGTTTGTGTAGGAAAGGATTGGGGATTGGTTCTTTGGTCTTGTTCATAATCACATAATCACATATGGGTAGATCATACTCTGATATACAAGAAAACATTTCTTGGACAAGAAGGTTACTTTTAACTTAGTAGATCATAATATGATCTACCCATATGTGAGTGGGTGATTGTGAACAAGATCAAAGATTCAAACCCAATCCTTTCCTACACAAAGAAATGAATTCAACACTTGTACATGATAAGATTAAAATTAGAAGCCAAAACCTAGTGTCCTTGTAGGTTGGTGGAGTCTCTTGGGTTTGATGCAAAGGAAGTCATCCTACACTTGAATATCTCATTCCACTCTTTTAACATAGACTAAATCTCACATAAGTAAAAGAAAGGGTGAAAGGGGATGTGTTATAGCCAACAACTGAGGTAAGTTGAACTTGGGTTTATCTCGCTACAATGGAGTGGAAAATAGGGTTATAAAAAGTAATAACATATGAAATATTCAAACATCATGAGAATAATCTCATATTTATGAATGATTCATATATGAATAAAGTTTGGAAAGAAAAGAAAAAAGGAAGAATATTTGATTTAAATTATTATTATTAATCTCACTTGGGAACTATATGCTTATGATATATGTGATATGATGATCTATCTAGGAAGGATATATGGTGGATGTGAAGTTGAAAATCCTAGGAACAAGGCCATTGTGGTGAAACTAGAACCCTATGACATACCTTGATCACTATGAGCTATGTTATGACAAATTTGTTGTGCTATTTAGAGCAAGCCAAAGGGATGCCTTAGTTATAAGACTCCATAACTATTGAGACTCTTCCTATGTAAGGAATACTTTAAAAAGAATGGATCACCTAAGGGATCAAGGAAGAAGAGAAGGGAAGGCCTAGAATTAGAAGGTGTGTAACTGCAACGAAGAGGAGATTTTAATGAATTTGTTTTCAAGGATTCGTGTACATAGCCATTGGTATCCTGTGTGCATTAGGTGTATCCATGAAAATAATGAGTTTAACTCATTCCATGTGGAAGCCTTGTGAAGCAACAACAACCATGCATGAATGTTCTAGAAAGATAGGAGGTCTATATGCAACTAAACTATGAAAAATGAATGGCATTTCTCAAAGTGGCAACTAAGGACATGGAAAATGTTTTTGATATGAAAGTGGAATATCCCTTCTTTTGCATAGAATGGTTCTACATATAGTAGACCACTAAAGACAATGTTCCTTAAAGGGAGAGGGGATTTTGGCACCACTTTCATTACCCAATTTGTTTTATGTAATTAATAACATATAATGTTGTGGTGCCATCAGTGATGTTATGATGTCAAACTTTATTATATGATATAATGTTTATTTTTATTAATAAAAATTCTAGAGTTGAAGAAAGGGGACAACCAATAGATTATGACGCCTTGGGGAGTAGGGAACTTGAATTAAGAAGGAAAATATACCTTGGGTGAATAGTTCCCTTTGATGTGATGGTTAGTCTTCTCAAGAATTGGAAAGGTTTGGAAGTTAGAGGGTCAAGGTCATATGATTATAAAAATAAGAGAGAGGAGAAATTAAGTGGTTCTTATTCTTCATTCTTGAGCTTCTAGTTTTTCTCTCTTCTATTACCATCTCATAAATATATCTATCTCTCTCCATCACTCACTTAGAAAATTCAAATTTGAAAAGGGATTAGTGAGAGAACCTAGAGAGGTTCAGACCTTATGATTGGTTAAGAGTTGTGAGTGATAACTTATGTGATAGGAAACGAATATGTTGCAACTCTTTTTCTTTGGACTTGATGTCTATGAGGACGAGGATTCTGTGGCACATAGATCATTCAAGAAGGGAAGGTCAAGGGACTATAGATATTAGAGAAGGAATCCTTTGTGTTGTGAATACCTACATTATCATTTGTGAATGTCACGGGCCTAATCAAGGAATGGAAAGGTTGAATGCTGATATTTTTTCTTGTGTGTGGAGGAGAGTGGCCTTCACATTTTGTGTTACATTTGGTCTAAAAACTATGTGTTAAATACTGGAGATTAGTTTTTCCCTCAAAGAACCAATATATAGCTCGAGGGGTGTCCAACTATGCAAATATTACAACATAGTTGAGCCTATGGTTGGGTGGAGAGTGGTCGACCCTTCATTAGTTCTAGGATGTAAAATATTTGACTAAAGATAAATATCTCGTATGCATGATTATTTAATTTCTCTTTTCAGGGAGATTATATGTACATGAATTTAGCCTTCAACAAATTTATCATGGTTGTAGTTGTTATACTATTGGGATGTAACTTTTATATGTATTTTAATTTTGTAACACTACTCATTGAGGAAGATAGGCTTCCTAATTTCTTCTTTAAATAAGTTATGTTGGAATTTTTACTATAACTTTTATTCTGGGAGGTTCTCGTAGATAAAAATTAGACCATAGTGAGGGGAATTATTGTTAGTCCTCTGGTCCAATTTTCAGAGAAAGTAAAGGTAGAACAAAAAATATAGTTATTTTAAAGGTTTTATTTTAGCAATGCAAATTCCAGTTTAATATTGCTAGCGGATAGAGACACTATACATAAGAAAAAATAGGGACGAAAAATATATATTATTATGAGAAAGAATCGTATTATAGTAAATATTACCCAGAAAAAAATACACAGAGTCTCTTGGAGATTTTGTAATACCATTGCATTAATTCCAAATGTCAAAAGAGGTATTTCAACCTCAAGAGTAAATACATGTAACAAGAAAAAAAACATAATCTGAGAAGTTCTATTCACCATTCAATTAATATCTTAATACAAAGGTACCTAGCTTGCTAAAAAGAATTAGTTCTGAAAGAACTATAAGCCATATAAGGCCTTAAAAAAAATAATCAATACAAATTCCATTTCCAAGACTTGTCTTTGAATAGAGAAATCATGTCCATGCAAAATATGAACCAAGAGTTGGGGATATCCAACCTAGTGAATGAGATGAGTAAGTTGTAATTGGAGTTGTTCCTAACTTGATAATATTCATATGAAATGATACAATGGAGTTCAAATTTGTACCTGTAAAACAATATATAAATAGACTTAATAAACAATTATAAGAATTGTATAGTATGTGTAAAAAGGATTTTAAGAGTTGAGGAATTTAACATAGAGAGGGTTATAATAAGATTACCTGATAATTCAAAGTAGCATTATCTAAGCACTTAAACCACTTTCACATTGGAAATAAAACGTTAACCACTATATACAGAAGGAGAATTAATGTTACTCTAACAAGCATTAAATGTATAAGAAGAAACATATATGGTTTAGACTTTGAAAGACAAATAAAAATTGAGTAATTATGAAAATCCAGTATAGGGCTACGCAAAATGAAAACCAAAATTTAAAATTTATTTTGCAGAATGAAAACAATCATTCTAGCGCTAAAAATTCTAGCATAAATAAATTCTAAAAAATATATAGTCACGTTCAAGAATTGAAACCAAAAATTGATATCCAGGGTCAAAGAAATATCCAAATCAAAAAAAGGATATTATAATCATAGCTTGTGAATGAACAATATTCATATTCAATATAAATTATATACTTGAAATGGGTCATCGAGAGAGCTTAATAGAGGCTCAAAACAAAGGATATAGAGGGTTTTAAAACCCTTTATCCTCTCCAAATACCTATACAAATTAATGAATTTTGAAGACAAGTCGTAAATTAAATTACTTGAAAATAGAGAGTAAGAATTATAAACCCCTGATATTTTCTCACATCTACGAGATTGTTAACTATATTATTACTGAAATTAAGGAGACTATAGCCAGTGGGTTGTAATTATGGCTAATTTGTTGTCCTTAATGGAAACCTTCATGTCAAATATGTCCTTGATGTAAACCTGGTTCTAATACGATGTGTTTTCCTTGATGATTATATAATGATTGCAGATGATAAGAATGATGATACAAGCATTATAGAGGATAAGGAAGAGTATTAACAACTTAGTCACAAGATGCATGGAAAGTGTGAAGTTTGAAAAGTATATGTGACCCTCATGAATAAGAGTCACGTACATATGCAGGTTTAATGAACAAAATTCGTGTATGTGATTCTCCCATGGAAAATAGAAAACCAAGAGATTTTCCCATGGTAGTCGCCCACAGTATTGTAAAAACAACATCTATTTGATTTCATCAATAATTACCGAAGGATTTTCCTATGGCATTGGAAAGGTAAATGGTTATATAAGGAGAAGAAGATCAAGGAGTTGAGCATACAATGTAATGGAGAATTCATGTGTGATTTGAAGGAGTAAAGAGAAGGCTCCGATATGATAGATCTGAAGATGTGTTGAAATATATGCTTGATTGATTTTCTTTCTTCTGAATGTTTGAATTTCTAACAATGAAAGTTTTTTCATTATAATAGAAATTTGATTTGGATGATGTGCAAAGATCTATGTTTTTTACAGAGTCTATATGCAGGATAGAGACAATGCTTGCAGAGAGGATTTGATGTATGATTAATTTGTTAATATCTGCATGCGGATTGTTTTTTGGAATTTCGCGGATATATGTGGATATAATTCATAGTAGTCGCATATATATTCTGAGATAACATGTTGGATGCTTGATCAAATTTGTTAACAGTTGTTTTGTTGTTGATTGATGTATCTGTTGAGGTTTTTCTTGAACAAACAGAATGACTTGGTAGAGATTCTTTGGTATTCAATATTTTAATATATTTACATAGTTTCCGTGAAGAAGTAGTGTGTATATATGTGGATCTGTAAAGGGCTAGTAATGTATATATTCTGAATTAACAACCCTTTAATATTGTTGCCTAATGTGGGTTGTTGGAGGCTATTTTGATGTTGAATGATGCTTATGATGATGGTATACAAAGTTTTCTTTAAACAGATAGTATGGCTTGGCAATGTCATTCAGTGAATTAAGATTTGTACGTGGGTATTATGCATAAAAGGCACGTATATACACATATATTCTTAATGACAGTCACATATATATTATGATTTTATCAAAATTTGTAGATTTTCTTGGTTATGACAATAGATTGGTTTTGTATTACTTGTTGTTGATTGTCAAGGATGTATTGATTAGGATTTTTGGTATCTGACAATGTTGATTAATGATTTGAGGTTGGATTTTAGTTTATTCAGTGTTTGGTAATCATAGGATTGATTAGGTTTCTTGGTATATTGGTTTGATCTGTACTTTGGTTGCAGAATTGCAATTGGTATTCAGTGTTTGATTTCAGAGTGGTTATTGGTGTTTGGTGATTGAGCTTATTGTTGGGTGTGGGTCAAGTTTGAAACTTTGATGAAAGGTCGCTTGCATGTTTTGATGGTTGATTGAAATAGGAGAGTCTAGTATGAAAATTATAAAACTTGATCCATAAAGGTGTTGAGGGTTGGAACATTCAGTAAGGGAGTGTTACACAGTAATTTGTCACTGTCTCCTTGTCAGTCTCCCTACTATTTCATGAAATCAAATCCATCATGCTCATGCTCTCTGAAATGGCCAAAAAACCCTCTTTGCCTAATTTTATTGGATCATCGCGACTGTTATTGAAATAACCACGCTGACTAGCGGATGATAGTGCAATTGATGCGCTGCCAGCGCGGAAGCACATGGGTTTCCCGCACTGATCGAATTTCATAGCCAGTGCGCCCTCTACTTGTACTAAGTCGCGCTGACCAAACCTCTTCTGTTATTCGGATGCGATGTCAGCGTGCCAGTCCAGTTATGCACCCGCGTTGATCCTGTTTGGGCGAGTTTGTTCTAACAGCCAGCCTTCCAGATGACTCCAGACCTGGTTGTTGGATTTGTAAAGGTCGCCCTCCCTTCTATGGCATGTCTGTTCGTCATATGAGCCACCTTTCTTGGAGATAAGCTTATCCTTCCACCACCCATGGAGACTCCTTCTCCTATATAAGCCTCCACCATTGCCATGAGTAGCTAGTTTTTCACATATAGCTTTGGACATAGAGGAATTCATAGTGCTTTAGTGCTGCTCTTAATAGGCAGTTGGTGTGTTGAGTGTGGATTGCTAGAAAGCTTAAGGAAGGTTGTGAAGTCTTGTTGCCTTGTGTGAGAGAGAGAGTTGTTTGTTTTTGGGAGATCTACCTCCAAGGGTGAATGCTCATGAGACTTGCTGGCTGGACCCTCTTGAGAAGGACTCAGCGTCAGAACATTGGTTGTACCTTTCTCTGTTTTTGATTAATAAAAGATAGATGACTACTGTTATGGTTCCATTCTCATTTGTCTTGGGCATGTGGTTTGTGAAAATTCTTACTCACTCCATGCTTGAGGGCACAGCCAGACCTCCTATAGCTCTTGATCAGAGCTTGGAATCCAGTAGATGGGAAATTTATGATTCGAGGTCGTGACATCGAGTTCGATTCCTCAGATATCTATTTTTTGACTGGATTGTCACGCCGAGGTGTGATGCCCATCTTGGAGGGGCAGCGACCCAGCGGCGAGACACTCGACCAACTCATGGCCCGAGTGTGCCCACAGGCGCACAAGACACGGAGCGGGAAAGCAAGCATTCCATCAGCAAAAGCGGCCATATCTTCGTTGTCGTGGGCCCTCTCTTGGCACACAAAGGCCATTGTGTCCTGCATGATCACCAAAAAGCATTAGGTTGCCAATCATTGAAAATTCTCCATTTAAATTTTTAAAAATCAATTTTCACGGCGCCAGCGCGATTGTTTCTAAAACAGTCACGCTGATAATGGCAACCCTTTGTATTTTCTCTGGGTCAGCATGGAAGCAAACGGGTTTTCCGCGCTGACCCGGAAAGTGATGTGTGTTGGTAAAATCGATCAGTGCGGACCCGATGGGCGAATTCGAGCTGACCAAGAGTGCACCTACGCTCAAAGAATTTGGCCAAATGGCCAAATCCTACGGTGAAAATGCTTAAAAATAGGCTTAAAATAAAGCGCAGGGCAAGAGGAACCTACCTGGAATCAGTTGTCGGAAGGATGGCGTCCGCACGATGAAGAATTCGCTCCGTCAACTTTGTAGTTCCACAACGTTCTCCAAAGCTCAAAATGATAAAATGGTAAAAATGATTTTTTACCCCCCCCCCCCCCCTTATTTATGGCAAAAGTTCTTAATTAACTTTATAAAAATGGGTTTTGTCACCTTTTATCATGAACTTAATCCTGATGTCACTATGTTATGACTTGATGCATGTTTTATTATGTTTTTCAACGTATTGAACGGGTTTACACGGGTGGTTTTCTTGTGCAGGTCCTCAGAACCGGCAAAGTCACGACAGGTCTATATACACTTGGTCCCGAAAAATGTCGTCTTTGAGCTCTTTTCCGACATAAAACAAGAAAAGCTAGTCAAGCCTCCTTTCATCTCGTTAAAAGGAACGAGAGGCGGTCGCTTTTAAAGCTCTTTTTTCGACCGTTTAAATTAACAAAGATTGTTGGGTGTTTGTCGTTTCGCACTCGTTATTGGCTCTAAAACGACGTACTTTTGACCGCTTTTTTACTTTTTTGGGTCAAAGTCACTATTTACGAAAAGTACTCCTCGGTCGCAATGATCGGGCGGTTCTTTCGAGCATCATTTTATACTTTTTCGGGCTCGAGAGACACAACTTTACACAAAATCACCCCCCCTGTAGTTTTCTTTTCAGCTGTCTTTTCAAACTCTCTAAATATGAAAAGACGCCGAGTTCTTCCTTTGTCAGACTCGTTAAAACTTAATGACATCGGATTCCGTCGAAATGACGCTCCTCAAGCATATGCTATCCCCGTCAAGCTTCTCATCCAAAAATAACCAGGGTACTCGCCAAAAATGGTGGGGGAAATAAAGCAATCATAATCGTCGTCATCGGTAGTATGTCGCTCTTGAACATGGCACTGTTTGCATTCGTGTCTGGGTGGGGACATCTCATCTCGTTTCACATCTGCCTCCATGGGTTTGGGTTATCCTATTTGACCATTCATCTGCTCATTGTCCTGTCATCATGACCTCTGATCACTTGACCTCAAATACTGCCAAACCCGTCATTGTGCCGCCGATATGTTCAAGAGAAGTTAGCCTCTGCA